>JBBHKE010002410.1:0-62500 GCA_037447655.1 Zygnema cylindricum | reverse complement strand
AAGACTAAAGGTATATGAAAGGAGAGAGAATGAGAGTTTAACGAGTTTTGTGAGTTTTGCATTCGATAAAGGCATCAACTCTTTGGCGGTCCTGGTGTGAAAGTGGGAAAGTGCTTTTACAACGATATTTTGTCTTTAGCAGTTGAATAAGTGATGGTTAGTTTGTTTAATTTATTTTTTAGTGTTTACTTGGTGGAGGTGTTGACTTTGATGTCAGTAACTTGTACACTATGAGGTTTGGAAATCCTTGAATAGCTATTTTGTTTCCGCATTCGACACTTTTATTTGCCGAAGCTCTTTAGTTGAGGTGTATCATAATACAGTAGTGCTGTCAATTTTTTTTATTTTTTTTTGGTACTTTACGTCGGCTTGATAAAATATCGTGATAGTTTTCGACCGGAATTCTAAGGATGTGCGAGAACGTTTGGCCGGTAAACAGTTGCATGGAAGTAGATGGAGTACTTAAAAGTCAAAGGTAGTCAAAAGGCTTTGTCGAGAGTATTTCTTTATTGTTGCTGTTATGTTTTCGTGTGGGTTTTCTGTAGAATAAATGTGTATTTAGTGTAGAGGAAATGTTCTAGGGTTTATGTTACGCCACGTGGCTGATTTTTTTTGTTAAATGTTTGAAATAACGTCTTGGAAAATGAATACAATTTATTTTTTTAACAAGTTATTTATTTTAAATCGAGCTTGCTTGAAGTTTTTCAAAGTTGTATACTATTGGTGTGATTGACGGCTTACTGAAATCTTTCTTCAATGTTTATCTTTGACGATACCTCTTGCTTGAAAAAGTTGTTATTTCTCACATGGAACAATTTTCAGGGAGAGTTATAATTTGCAGTTTATATAATCAATAGAAAGTAAATACTCTTATCGACGTCATTGAAACTAAACAAAGTTGACCACGACTGATAGGAGTCCTTTGGATAAACTTTTTGATACAAACAAAGGGGAAATGGGTGAAGAAACAAAAGTGAGAGCAACCAATAGAAAATAAGGAAGAATTTGTTGCTCGCACAGTGGGGAATATACGACAGGACACGATATGGTTCACGATTGTATCCTCGCAATGGGAAACGAGAAAGGTACATAGTCGAACGTGAGGTGTCGTATATAGTCTCACGTTCTCAACGGGGTGGCATTCACAACCCTCTAATAGACAGAATGTTTTTTAGTGGAGTGGAAAGAAAATGGGTGACGTACTTTTCACAAACCATGCGACATCCCATTTTCCTTGAGCTACATTTTATACGCCTGTTGTTGCTTAAGATTCAAGAATCTCGTTTTGCTTTAGAGGTTTTAGAACCTTTGCCGGTTCTTTTGACTACTTCGTATCTGCTTGCGCTCGACGATCTTTTTAAATGAAGGGACTTGGCAACCCTTTCCCATCTCTCATGTGCGCTTTCTAGCGCCAAACATCGCCAAATATCCCCGTCGCTCTTTTGCGAGCCCGAGGTTCGACCCTTGTGAGATGTCGTGGACTTCGAGGTTTACCTCCGTGCCACCCGGTGCATATAGATCGTTTTGTTAATTTGACTTTTCCTGTGGCATAGTGCGTGGCTATGGGTCAAGGACTCGAGGGCTCACTTTTTTACTGTTTTTAGGGAGCGTAGTATTATTTTGTGCTGTTATAGTTTTATATTTGTCTTTGTAGCTTTCAGTTTCAAACTTTTAGTTTTGGTCTGCGTTTGTTAATGTTTGAACTTTGAAGTCCGTAGAGATTTTCATTTCTAACCTTATAATGGTCGTCAACAATATTACATTTCAATCATGCTTTGTACCTAGATGGTTTAACCGGGTTTTCTGGAAATGAAATGTTCTTTTCCTATTTTGTATTTAGCTTGTTTAATCGTGAAGTCGGGTTCAGTTTTCAGTACGTCATAGGGTACGTCGCTGGATAATTTTGTCCTCATTTTGAGGGTGAATCGTACAGTTTTCTGCAATACACTACGAAAAAATCATAGTTCAAAAGTAGGTGAAAGTAGGCCCATACAATATGCCTATTGTATGCAAAACATACAATATGACCTTAAGACCCATATTGTATTCGGACCTATTCGGACCAATTAAAACATTCGACCAAAAAATTTTATTTACACCGTCAGATTCGGACGATCGGACGGTCTTTGATCAAAGTAGCGATCTAAGAAGATCACATGAAAAGCCCATAACGCAACTTACGATAAAGGCGCCGACCAAAGGCCTACCATAAAAACGCCTACTTTTGAACTATGGAAAAAATACCCAAGAAAACTGTACCTATTGTACCATTGACCCTCAAACCAACGATAGAATCTTCCTTTCGTTGTTTTCTTTTGCAGCTGTACTACAAAGTTACAACCATCGTATGCTCTCTCTCCAGCAGTCTCCATTGCTAGCCATGGCAGGAGCTCTCTCTTGCCATGGCTGCCTTAAATCAACTTCTTTAGCCTTTTCATCTAATAGTAAAAACAATACTCTGCCTTTGAATGGTGCATGTCGTATCAGTATCTCTCTTCGTAGCCAGTTTTTTGTCCGTTCTCTTTCTTGTCATGATTCGAGGGTTACAGCACGTACGGCTCGGAGCAGAAATTGGAGGCAGTCAGTTGTGAAATGTAGGACACAGCAGGAAAGTAAGGCGGCCGGGCGGAGGCCAGGCAAGACGAGTCTCCAAGGATGCTGTGAATTAGAAGAAACAGAAGATAAAAAAATCACTTTTAGAATATTTCCTCAGCATTCAAGAAGTACGGACGATGTAAGCTTTTAAGATTATGTGGAGACGGTTGAGGCATTGTCAAAATGAGGTCTTTGGAGTATTCAGATGTTTGTGCATGTAATTAGTAAAGGCTTTAAACGTAAAAATGAAAATTAGAAGCTCTTATCTGGTAAAGGTTTAGAGGAGATTGTGCAAGAATTCTTGTAATACTGAATTATGTATAACATTTGCTTGTGATTTTTCAATTAATGGTTGATTATTGACAGTTTCTGTGTTTTTCAGCAAAGGACTGTTTAAAAATGAAAAACGAAAACGGTTAAAACGGAAAACAGAAGACGGTTTTTCTCCCGGTTTTTTTTTTTAGCTGATTTCACTTTCTTAAAAGTTTTTGGAAGTTGTTTAACTCAAATTTTTGTAGTTTTTGTGCCAATCACTTCGAAATTTTTCAGAGCTTGTATACCACTATTTTTTTTGTTAAGGATTAAACTAAGCTCCAAAAGTGTCATGTGTCACACTATTGTTACCAAGTCCTCAATAAATTGACTAATGTTGATACTAGTTACCCACTCTTCCTTTATTGGAAACACTGCCATTCAAGTAGTTGGCCGAAGAAGGATAGTTAGAATAGAGTAAAGTAATTGATCACTATTTAACAGTGTTTATATATAGTTCTACCATGGGTTTCTGTTTTAATTTGTTTAAGAGTGTAGTACTTGAAAAAATACCATCTCCGCCTCCTCTTGACCATGTCCTTCTCTCTTTCTCCAGTATACACCATATGTTATCTATACACGGGCAAGGGGCCGATTGCAAATGTGTACATAATAAGCGCACTGTTCGGAAGGTCATGTAGATAGGGGGCGCAATTAATTAAGCCTAGATAGGAACAACCTGGTAGAGCAGTGGGAAAGTACAGGAGAGGGAGAGGGGGGAGAGGGGAGGTGAGGAAGAGGTAGAGGGAAAGTAAGGGAGAGCAAAAGAGAAGATCCAGGAGGGGCAGAGAGAAAGTGAGGAAGAGGATTTAATTAGCTTCTTGAAGAGTGGCGGCAGTGTTGTCTTCGTTTTATGTAAAAATTATTTGCTTTCGAGACATTCAGGGGGCTTAGAGGGAGCCAGTCATGTTTTCGCTGGATTGCAGATATGCTTCAAAGTTTTCGTAAAATCCACAGCAAATGATTTTGTCAACTACGTTGTTGACTAAGTTGCTGAATTTATGCAGATTCCATGGATTATTTCGGGGGCTGATGTTGAAACTTTACAAGAGCTTGCCGACATTCTTTGCACGTATGCTGCTGCGATAGTTATTGTTAGAAGACGTCCTCCACGTCAAAACCCTGTGGTAGCTCTATTAGCGGCTGTTTTCAGTTTTTTTCTCCGATTAGGGAAACCTTTAGCCGCCTTAGGTAGATTTGTTTTGTTGCATCTGCCAATGCCGGAACACTGTGTACCAAAGGCTGACGCACCTTTGAGGGTAAAAACTGTGATAAGACCTCAGGCTTTGACAGCAGATGAATTAGAAAAAGCATCAGAAGAGGAAATGGCCTCTCTGAAGCGGAGGGGATTGCGAGAAATTTGGCCTAATTATTTGCAAATTGAGGGCACAAAAAGCAAAAGTAGAGAAACGACAAAGGGAAATGCCAAAAAGAAGGAACAGTGGTTGATAGATCAGCATGTGGTGGCTCATCGATTGGTGATTGACCAAAAACGTACCGGATTAGAAGTCGCTCAAGGCTCCATCCTTGTGGAGAAGAATGTGTGCAATATTCCACTTACTCACGCTCAATTGGTGCGTTTGACTCCTCACTATAGAAAGTACATTTGATTTTTTTCATATTGATGTGCCTAGCATGGGACATTGTAGCTACAAGTACTTGGGTTCCTAATGCAAAATGGGCTAGAGATTCCTGTTAAATATTACAAATGCTGAATTTTTTTGACTAACTTGTATTTAGTAGTCCCTCCTTTATGCATTGGTGCATCATTTTCATATGCTACTCTTTAAAACCTCGTCATGTATTTTTTTTTTCTTGCCTTTCTTTCATAATGTATTTATACACAAGCTTGAATGCTCAGCAGTTCTTGTTTAGTCGTTCGTTTCTGTTGGGAAGAAAGGTCGAGTTGGAAAACACAAACAAGGTCAATATGCATTGATCAATGCATCCCTAGACCTTTTTATGGTTATCATGTCTTTGGGTGGCCAAGGTTGATCGGTGATAAGTCAATTGTCTCTTTGCTTTGTATTTTGCCTTCGTGAACTCAGCGCACTTGAATTAGTACAACTTTAATAAACCTATGTGTAATAATTGAAATATGTGTTTTTTGCTTAGCACGATGTAATCCTACCCCATTATTTGTCTAGTGTTTTTTTTGGACTGTAAAAAGTCAAGTATATGCAAGAATTAGCAGTTTTTCTCCTGATGTTACCCCCGTTTGAAATTAAACCATATGTTTGTTGATAAAACATATGCCCAAAACCGAGAAATCATGGTTTCTAGTGGAATTAGTGGCAACATTGTCATGTGAACGTATGAACATTTGGTTCCAAACTTTTTACAACATGGCTCCGGAAACCTGATGCAAGAGCTGATTCGTTTCCTTCGTTGCAGAAACATGTTACTGTATGCTTTACGTAATATGTATTTATGCAAAAAAATCTTCTGCTAGCATGTCTTAACTTTACTTCAATTCTTATCCTTTTCAGAACCCTCAGTTGACGATTGAAGTCCTTAGCCTTCTGCTTCTCCTTCTCCTTTCCTCCTCCTCCTCCTCTTCCTCTTCCTCTTCCTTCTCCTCCTCCTCCTTAACCCTCTTGTCCTTGTCCTCCTCCACTTCCTCCTTACTTCTCCCTCTTGTCCTTGTCCTTCTCCTTCTCAGCCTGCTGTGTTCTTCTAAGGCTTTCCTTCCTCACGCCTTTGGCAGGCTTGCAGGTAGATTTCAGCCTGGAGATAGAAGCCTACCTTGCGGATCATGATTTGCCTTTGGGAAGAGTGAAACAGCTCCCGCCTTCTCTTCGTTACCTGAAAGATCCCTCTCCCTTTAGCGCTACTGTAAGCTTTTCTGTATCTGACCCGCCACATTTTCTACTTTTTATTTTTTGTTTTTTGTCGCCAGTCGGTCTTCTCTGGAGCTTTATACATTTTTCAGAGCAGTAGTGGCCCTGAAAGCTTTTGCTCAAGTGGTCTTCTTTGCTGAAATTTATGAAGGATTTTGTGGTTTTTTGTCGTTTTTTTATGGTTTATGACAGGTGAATCAAATTGTTAAACTGGTCGGAGGCGTTATTCTTGCAACAGCTGTCGCGTTTTCTGTGAGATCGCTTTCAAAAGAGGCATTTCCTAGAGTTCATTCCCCCTCTCAGGAAACTTCCATTTCTGTGGATCAGTCTCAGGGTAGTAAAAAGGTGCCTGTCTCTATTTTTAGCATAGTTGACACAGATCGAAAACCTATCGACGGTTTGACAGAAGAGGAGGAAAAAGCTTTTTATCGAGAGTTCGGAGTGGCGGAGAAGTCTCTACGAGAAGCCAGTCAAAGGGGAAAAGTCTATTGGAATGACGACACAGACTATGTGTTGAAAAAAGCAATAGGAAGACTCGGAGGTCTAGAAGGCTATAGGGTAAGTGTGGGATGGAGAGATCAATTGAGGGGTGTGTCTTTTTTTAAACACCTGTTAAAAAGGGGCTGACAGTGTCACAACATTAAATTATTTTTATCTGGAAAAATGTGTTGATTAGTAGGGCTGTTGGTTTCTACATAATCACATCCCTACTAATGAATTACAGAAGGGGAGGCAAGAAAAGTTTATGGATGGTAAAAATGTAACAGGGATTGTAAAGTACAGGCTGTAATGATGTCCATCAGAATGGAATTTGTCTGGATACTTGTAGCAAAAGCAAAACCGTCAAAAAAAAAGAAACTGAACCTTTTGGAATTCGTTTGAACCTAGTCGTTTGATAGAGTTGCAAGCATTTGGTATAAAACCGCTGATCTCTGCATTGAGTTGTTTTTGAGATTTTTTTTTGGGCTTTTGGGATGTGAATCCAGTCAGTTGGTCGACAAGCATCAGTCATGGATCCAAAGCAAGTTGGAGACTTTTGTAGTCGTCTAGTTGAGAACATTCAAACGTATGCTTGTCCTGCTAGTCTTGATACAACCGCGAATTTGCAAAGAAACGAATGGGGAGCTTGGATTGGAGCCGATCTGACTCGTCTTGTCACATTTGATGAAGTATTGGATGTCCTTGTAACAGAAGCTACAGTTGAGCTCACACAGCAAGGCCTAGAGGTGTCAGGAGAATCTTCGAAGCTGGAGGAAAAAGCTTCGAATGAACTTATGTTGGGAGAGGAGGTAGACAAGGTTTCAGCAATGGAAGGGAATGTAGAAACAACATCTTCAATAGTTGATTTAAAAAATCATGAAAATGAGAGCAAAACTGAGGGCAGGAATGAGGAAGGGTTCCTGGCTACTAAGCAGGAGAAGGAGTTAAAGGAGAAGAGGCTAAATGTAATAAAAAAGACTGCAAGAACATGGGCTGAATTATCTATCTATAATCGCCAGGAATGGCGTGGAATATGTCGATATCAGGTGCGCTTCCTGGCCTACTCGAGGAACTTGCTAGGTGGTGTGAGAAACAAAGGAAAAAAAGAAAAAAAGAGAGAAAGTTCTTTGTTTTGTTGTGTGAAAAGAAAGACCTTGCGGTGACTTACATAAATCTTTGGTGAATTTCAGCTGATAAGTCTGAAAGGGTGATGCATACAATATAAAAGTTGACAGAGAAAGAAGATTTTATTTCATAACTCACGATGCTTTACTGGCCTCTTTAAAACGATATCAATAAAAAGCTTATAGATACTGATAAAGCCCTCACTTTTACCGGTAATGGAGTTGCAACAACAAATAATAAAGGGCGAATTTCACTTCATTACGGTATATCCTCCTGCAGTTCATGGTGTTGAATTACATATTAACGTTAGGGTTGAACACACAAAGCTTTGAAGTTTACAAACTCGCCTGAATTTTAACGGACACAAGCTTGCCACCCTTGAATATTATCCGGAACTATCTGATATTTACAAAGAAGCCGCCAAGAAAATTATTAGTCTCTGCAATTATCAGATAGTAATATTCTGTGAGAGCGAAGTTAATTATTAGGGTTTTTTAGGGTTTTTTAAACTGACTTAAGATTGGAAAGCTTTATAGCTATAAAAGTAGGTTATTTTCAGTATAACCATACTACTATCCACGTACCTTTTTGCACTAGAACCAAAACCATCTGGGTACGAATCACGATTGAAAGGGAAAAAATTGACGACCATTAAATGCTAGAGGTGAACATTTCTTCAAACTATATGCATGACAGAAGCTAAGAAATATGATGGGACTTTGTTTAAAACTAAAATAACAAACAAAAGTAGCAATAAAAGAGGGAAAAGAAAGGAAATATGGCGGGAATCGGACTAAGCAGAGGAAATCCTGTTGCAGGTTGTTTTGTCTTCGGAAGGTGACGTGATAGGATGTTGTCCACTGAACCCAAACTCTGTACGATTTTGGGAAAAACTGCCTTTTGTGAGGCAAGAGCTCTATAACCGAGGAGTCATGGACAAGCTTTCGCAAGGTGAGTGAGTGGTATCAGCCAGTGTTCTGGTCGTTGATAGGGTAAATACTCATAAAGGAAAATTTATCCTCATTTTGAGTGTAGACGTACAGTTTTTTGAGTAAATGGTATGTACCGATTACCCATAAAACTGTACAATTCACCCTCAACATTGGGGGAAATTTCTCGTGTGCAACTATCCAGGAAAAGAATAGAGAAGGAATTATGGCCATTATGTGAAGCCACAGTACGGTGCTTAGTGTGAAGGCTTTAGTTTTGTCTTTCTTCTGACAAAGCTTTCACCTAGACGTGGGTTCTGTTCCTCCACTATGGGCATTTTTCATTAACCAGTAATATCACGTCTTCCACACTTTTTTTGATTTAGTACATATTAATCACATACTAATCAAGAAGGGAAAATGGCAAAGCATCCCTTATTTGCGGGCTTTTTTTAGGCTTGTATTGGAAGGAATACGAAGTCTTTTTCTCAAGCCATCTTTTTATGGCGGTCATCCTTAAATGGTGTGTCTCACTTTGTTAGAAGTCCTCTGGGAACCACAAGCCCGTTTATTTCCTAAGAGCTCAAAGACCCTTATTTTATGAACCTCACCTTGTTTTTATTGTAAATAATTAACACATGATTAGCAAAAAATGTGAATCATAATAATGCATTCTATTGGCGGCTACTGATGAGCTACTGGTTTGAATACCTTGATTCAATATGTTCACCGATTTGATGATTGATGTGAACAGTAAATGCCAGTAAACAACTCTTACTCTATTACTCTATTACTCTATTACGCTATTTACTCTGTTTTGCACTATATTTACTCTATTTTACTCTTATCTTTCCTCCACTGACTGTGTTGTCAATTGTATGGGCAGGCTGGCGAGAAAAAGGTGTCCCTTGGAGGGAAGCTCCTGAGGCGGCTGTAGTGCTTGACGTCATGATTGCTTTTCGACAAAACAGGAGCTCCATCACGGTGCGACCATGGACAACTCCCACACACATTTTGGGAGACAACTTGAAGTTCAGTTGATTGGTTGCAAAAGAGGAAGGCATGAAGTGGGGATGATGTGAAAACCAACAAAAACAATAAAAAGAGGCAACACGAGGATTCAATTAAAGAGTTCAGCTTTCATGTCAATGGTGAGGGTGTCTAGAATTGAGCATATAATATATATATTTGTTGGTAATTGTTGCATCGTTAGGGGGAAGGTCTTTCCCAACCATTTTTGGCAGGTCGACATGATATTTTTGTACCTTTTAAGACCATTTTTTTAATTGCCGTAGTTAGAAGATATTCAACACGTGTTTCGATGACAAGTGCCAATGATTTTGTGATTAGTGTGAGGGAAGGGATGTGATTTTGGTGAAGACAACATTTTTTTGCACCTTTGTGACTCTTCATTTATTTACTCATGGGCAGGCAAAAAGATGATGTAGGGAAACATGTCTGATGTTCATTTACGGGCTAAAGCTATGTTATCCTTTTTCTCACAATATACTCGACTCTCAACTATGAACAGAGATCAGTTACCATGAACTTTTATCTAGATCAAGATTAACTCTGCTTTATCCAGAGAGATTCTAGTTATGACTCCTGTATGATGAGTAATAAGATTTTGGAGGACACTGAACATGCATTTCCATATTCTGGCGATAATGTCTTTGCAGGCGGTATCAAAATCACCCTTCCGCGTTTTTCCAGATATTTTTTTCCTTGATTAAAAATGCAAATATAGGCAACATCCTTGAACATTTATTCGAGCAAGCTTACTAAGACATACGAATGACGCCGTTCAACTTTTACGACGATAAATTCTATTTTTTTCACATTAACAGTATGAGCTCAAACTATCAGGAATATAGAAGACCTATGTGGTTGCTTATTACAAGTCTCATGACTTTTCTAAATAAACAGAAGCTGGTCTCTTGGCAGTTCGAGCCAATCATAAACTCTGACGGCAATTTGACATTATGGAAAGTATACAGCACCAGGTGCTGCCTTTTTTCCTTTGACAGCATATCAAGCACCATGTGAAAAACAGAAATGAGATGTGCCCCACAGTTCTAAACCCACTCCAGCATTCTGAGTTACTTGTCACAAACTTTTCTTTTTTATCTGATACAGTAATCACGACATTGTGACCTTTATTAGAAGGCGATCACCAACCGCTAAAAAGAATAAAAAAACATGATTGGAAGAACAACCTCACGTAAAAGTAAATCTACCGCTTCACCTACTTCGAAAAAAGGCATATACAATATGTAATGCTTGAAGTTCAATGGACGACCTACATACTACGAGTATTGCACATGATGCGTTGGAAAACCTTCGTCACCCTGCATTGTCGATTCCTGCATAAGAGTCTCCTGACCTACATATGTGTCACCCTCCATCGGTGCAAAGTCTTGAGCTTCCAATCGAGTTATGACAGTTGTCAGATCCGACACAGCGGCTTCCCTAAGAGCTTTCGCTTCTTCTCTTCGCCTGCACATAAGC
Source organism: Zygnema cylindricum (assembly GCA_037447655.1). Classification (NCBI taxonomy): domain Eukaryota; kingdom Viridiplantae; phylum Streptophyta; class Zygnematophyceae; order Zygnematales; family Zygnemataceae; genus Zygnema; species Zygnema cylindricum. The sequence goes on along the minus strand of JBBHKE010002410.1, from coordinate 51,711 downwards.
CGGAATTCAAAACGATTCTCAGATCTCTTCTCTGAAAAAGCATCCAAAACGCATCAATGCAAATTTCATTTATTAATTATTGTACATAATATTGAAAATTTGTAACAAATATATTGATTCTTTTGCTTACTATGAATGAAAAATGATAAAAAGGTTTTTATATGGAGTTTATAGTCCAGAGAAGTATCTAAGACAGATAAGACTTTTTTTGTTCAGACAAGTATTCAAAATAGGACTAGTTTAGTCTAGACACAAGCGGGGCAATTATCTCACAACTGCCATCTACGTGGACCATAATCCACTTTTAATTTCATCTAACTTAATTAATTGTATTTGTGAACATGTCAACTACAAGTTTTGAACTGAAGTGAGAATTGTACTTGCAGTCGCGTTTCCACACAACCGCATGTAAGTTGGTAATTCTTCACTTAAGTAAATCCTTAAGAGTACATTTTTTTTGTGACTTAGGCTTTTCAAAGGCTTTTCTGTAAGTGTTCCGTGACCATGACTTGTGTTTATAAGAAGCTTAATGATTAACTAACCGGGAATTCCTCCCTTTTTTCTCTAAATACTCCAACTTATTCAAATCATATTTCCAAAACCAATAAACCGACCAGTGTTTTTAATCCACAGTAATTACAACAATGTAGCCTCACATTTTTTATTTTATTTTTCATTATATGGAAAACAACGTGAGTGAACATCAACTAACACTTTTATTTCGGTGGTACTAACACCTTAAGACTAACTAACTTCCTTAAAAAATACAAAAATGTAGGGTTTAATACCACAGGTTTCAAGCGTAAGTGGTAAGAAGTTCAAGAATTATGTCGAATACAAACAACTCATTCAACCGATGCGATAAACAAAGTTAGACGATAATTACAACAAGTAGTTAGTACAAGTAGTTATTATTATGTTCGTATTCTGTGTGTTTAAAAGTTATTATGTGGATTAAAATTACGTGTGTAATTATTATGCGTTATCATTCTGTGTGTTATTATTGTGTATGTTATTATTATTACGAAGTTATTATAATCAACAAATAGCTCAAGAGCCTCACTGTCGAATGTCAGCAATCGCCTTCTTTCTCTGCTCCAACTGCATCTCCAGAACATGAATTAGAGTGGCTCGAGCCTGGTTGCCCAATGCCCATAGTTTATACATAGAGTCAGTTAAGAGGAAAGAACAACTTGCTCTCTTGCCTGCAACTGTAACAAAAAATCCTTGCACAACTAATTGTAAAAGGAAGAAGAAGTGAAGAAGAATAAGAAGAGAGAAGAGAGAAGAGAGAAGAGAGAAGAGAAGAGAAGAAGAAAAAGAGTTTGCGGAAGAAGAAGAAGAGCTAAACGGAAGAAGAAGAAGAGGAAGGAAGGTAGGAAGGAAGAAAGTGAAGAGTCAAAAGGATCTTCCTTGCCAACATTCTCTCATAAAAGAAGGAAGGTTGCACATAAACAAAAATCCAGCCGGAGTTTTATTTTTTTAAATTTTAATTACTCATTCCTTCCCTGCGGTTTATTTATCCTTTTTGCAGTTTTACGATCTCCCTCATATCCCCCCACAAAAAACACATACACATATAAAAAAGATCACAAGAACAATAAGAAGAACAAGTGAACGTGGAAAAAAAGAAAAAAGGGATAAGGGAAAGGATAGAAAAACCAAAAAAGAACAAGCTCAAGGAGTTAATGACCTGAGTTGAGAAACGGACCTGATGAGGTCGAAGCGAATTGAGTAAATGGTGAATGTTTTTAAAGAGAAGACCGAGTTCCTCCACTCTCCTGGCATACTGAGACGGTCTCTGGATCAAAGTGTCGGTGAGCTCCAAAACTTCAAGTACCACTTCTCGTCCCATGGCTCGAAGCTCTCTCTTCACATCTTCACAAAAAAAGAAATATGGGTAAACGGGGTTTCGAAGTTGTCATTTCACGAGCTTTACAAAAAAGAAAACAATACCAGTAAAATGGGTCTCTCTCTCTTTCTCTCTCTCTCTCCCTCCCACTCTCTCTCTCCCTCCCTCCCCTCCCGTTCTTCCCTCCCTCCCTCCCCCCTCCCCTCCTTCCCTCCCTCCCTCCCCTCCCCTCCTTCCCTCCCTCCATCTCCACATACTCGTAAAAAAAGAAATAGCCGTAAAACGGAAGTTTGGAGATCTCTCTTCACATATTCATAAAAAATAAAACGAGTTTCTGAATATCTCTTTTCACATCTTCACAAAAAAAAACAATATCTGTGAAAAGGGTTTTTGGAGCTTTCGCTTCACATATTCATGGAAAAACAATATTCATAAAACGGGTCTTTGTAGCTCTCTCTCTTCACATCTTCGCAAAAAAAAACAATATTCGAAATGAATTTTTGAAATTTGTCCACCAAACAGATCCTTGTACTGTTGAAGTACCAGGAAAATTCATAATAACTCTAGGGCGGTTGTAAGAAAAACAGTTAAGAACCAGGAAACCCTCAATTCCAAAAGTCTCAGCAAGTTCATAGTTGTTTGTTCTAAGTCTTGACAAAACTTTCAATTATTCTCAAATTAGACTGTGTACAGCAATCAACTGGGTGATAGAACTAAATTGCACATGCTTAAATATTTTTCCTCCGATAATTTCTTTCATTTCTATCTCATTAAACCTTAACATTCATATAAAGCCTTGGCCACGACTTTCAGCTTAGAAATTGCAATTTGCTTGACTAAGCGAGAGAAAGAAGAATTACAATCTAACCATTATATGATTATAAAAAAAAAATGAAATCACAACCTTTATCTATAATTTTTTCACATTCAGACTGTTTTTTCCGGCTAACAAGTACAAAAGAAATTTGATGTTGAAAGGTTTAACGATGCATGTTGCTCATTCAGTTCAACCGAATGATCAACCAAAAACGGAAAAGTTTCATAAGGGAAGCTACTAAAAAAAAAGAAATTTTTGAAAAAGAGAAATAAGCATTATTGCAGACACAAAAACCATCTAATGTCAAAATGTCATCCAGAGAAGTTTTGGAACCAAGCTACAAGATTGAGAGAAAAGAAAACACAGGTCTTTTTTTAATTTTAACCAACAAAAAAAAAAAAACGGTTAAACACAAAAAAAAGGTGTATGTCAAAACACACCTATGGTCTGATCTTTGGGATATAGTTGTCGTACACCCTGTTCCTCTAAACCCGGAAGTGCATCTTCTGTCTATTCTGTCAAATATATGTCACAACAAAAGATTTTAGCGTAAAACAAAATGGAATCAAAATGACGTTTTGAAAAAAAACATAACACATATGACATAACATGACATAATACAAGATATACTCATGGTAGTGGCATCTCTAAGGATGCTCAAGCAACCTAATAATAATGTGTGACTTTCTCTCTCTTCTCACCTTTGATTGCATTTGTTTTTGTTCGAAAACAATAATTTGGACTTCTTCAACGAGCCTTTGTGGTTTTTTTTTTTTTGTCTTCAAACCATTAATTGCTGACTTTAAAGGTCACATTTGCTTTCTTCATAATTTTTTTTTTCTTTTATTTTTCTCTTGACGTGTGCATACATTTCTTTAATTATAGGACACAATTCACATTTTCATGAAGCGCTTCTTTTATTTTCGCCCATTACAATTGTCAAGGAACTTTTATTATTTTTTATTTTTTTGTCAATGCTCATGCGTTTTCAAAATAGTTATTTATTATGAATGTTCAAATGTTATTTGTGGTCATGACTTCCAAATTGTTACTATGATTTAAAGTCACGAGCACTTAAGCTAAACAGTGTAAACATTTTGTCTAAATTTTCATAAAAAAAAAAAAAAAAATCAAGATTTCTCTTATATCCTTAGTGTCTTCCGCAAACCATGGCCAAAGGATTACAACAAATGTACGGCAGCATAGTACATCCTTCTAATGTACGGAAAAGAGACGTACCGTATATTCTGCGCCAAAAAGAGTATAAGAGCCTTCAATAGGAGGCGGAGGAGGAGGACCATCGTCGCTGTAGAGACGATAGTACGGAGGAGGAGGAGGATAGGCTGATGATGCCATGGATTTATGAGAAGATGGTAAAGGACTGATGGAGGATAGCAGGGTAATTGGCTTTGGATGTCTTCCATGATATCAGATCGATACTGCAGATTGCTAGGTGAACACTCAAACTTATTCGTACAGAAATTATACGATCGTAGTACGATTTGAAATGAGGTGTACAATGCTGTACTTTCTGCCGATTTATTCAAGAAATTTAAGGTGTCAATATGGCAATCTCTCCAACTCTCCAAGTATACACTATACAGTACTGTACAGTACAGTACACCGCCAATCGCTATTAGCGTTGTGTACGCTAATCCCGTCCCGCTTTTTTTTTGTTTTATTCTCAAATAGCGTAGTTTATTCTATTTTTTTCTTTATTCTATTTAGGGTTATTTATGTGATAGAGCTTTTTCAACGATAATTATGAACACTAAATTACGAAGACGTACATAAATGTACCTTTTTAAGTTAAATATTACAATAAATTAGTTTTAGTAATCGTGGACGCATGAGAATGTGCGTTCTAAAAAGGAAAAAAACCAGGTCGTAAAAAATCCCGCTCGCACATATTCGTCCGACAGCCGCGTTTCGACCGTGTGAATGAACGATTTGTGTACGATTTGTCAGATTTTGTACGGAAACTTATATTAGTGTAAGCATGTTTGCGACCGACATTTGTTTTTTCAAAGATCCAAATTACCATAATCAAACAATTAGAATGTATGATTTTTTCCAAAATTTTCAAATTCTTAAATAGCGTACACCACGGTAATTATTTGTATACGCTAATGAAACCTACACGCTAATAGCGATTGGCGGTGTACTGTAAACCTCACCTAAATTAGAATAATGAAAAAATTAGAATCGATTACTCTATTTGATGTGATAGAGTCGAAATTTCGAGCGACCGAATTAGAGTAATTTACTCTAATTACGATTCGCGGTGTACTGTACGTATCTTACAAGACTGTACTAGAGTACTGTACTGTACTGTGACCGTACAGGATCTTTTCTAGTTTTCTACAACAGTTTCTGTGACAAGATGACAGTTAACAGCGCTTGCGAGCAAAACAATAGCGGGTTCTAGAGCAGATTTGTGACAGTTCAAAACCTCAAACAGACAAACTGCACATAAAATTTCTCCCGTATGATCAAGATTTTTGACGCTCACGAATTTGCGCTCTGATTGGCCACATTCAAGGAGAATGCGAATCCGAAGATTCCACCGGAGGCTCACTTCAGCTGCCGACCGGTGGTTTGTACAGTTGTACAGGAGAAAGAACCAGCCGCTAGATCTACTCTAATTAGTGTTTCCACGAATGGTTAAGCACGGTCTAACTCTAAATTCTAAAACTACGCACAAATAAACCAACCAACCAATTGACGCTAAATCAGCCTCAGACACCGTCCGTACAACGTCGAGAATCTTTATTCACCTCTATAATTTCCGGATTCCATCGTGGCCGTCCGATGTTTTTTTTTTCGGTGTGAGGATGAATTCCGTATAGATTAGAGCGCCAATGTATTGCAGAGCATATTGTTGCATGCTGGCCCACGTCAAGGGAGCATCGAGATAGCCAGACAGGGCAGCAGCAAGCCATGTGGGAATTGTTTAAGTTGTAAACCCTTGTGGATTTCCATTCCTCTTTCGTCTCTCTAGCTCTGTAGCAAGTAATCTTATCTCTAGGGTGTTTTTCTCAACGAGGCGCATTATCATCACAGTCTCGAGTGTTAGGCTATTGTTAGTTTACTTTAGGAGAGTATGGACAATCCACAGTAGTGTTTGTTCTTGTCAATTAGAGTATTCTTCACAAATAATCTGCTTAGGTATAAGAGAAAAGGTTACTAGAACTCTAGACATGCTTCACATCTCATTCCCGCTTTTCTACCTTCCTTCCTTCCCTCCAGACAGGGACTTCTGTTCGATATGTCTCCAGGGCGTGGACTCTTCCATGTCCACTTTAGCAGCAGCTTTCCAAGGGGAAAGTAGGTTTAGTGCTGCCATGGTTTCTTCTTGTCCTGTGATGAATTCTCGTGAGTCATTTTGGCAGCCTTTGTAGATGGCCGCATGGATGCTGTGCTCTATATCTAGTGCTCGTATTGGTGTTGGCGGTACATGGCGAAAGGACGCCCTGTTGTTGTTTTGCATGTAGAGGTTTGCCAGCAGAAAGGGTCAGTTTCCAGAGAAGACTTGGTCCGGGTGTTTGTTGCAAGTTTGGAATTCAGCCACTCGAAGAATTATTTTTTGTAATATCAAGATATACATAAGCTCTTCTATCCACGTCAAAGACTGCAAGATAAGACCAAAATGAATCGGTGAGTATATGTCTATCTGTACGGGTTTATGCTTATTCTGACCTTTTTGTGATGCTTGCTATACTTTTAGATCTCAAGGAGTGATTTATTTAGTTTTAGCAATTAAACCAATATGCAGTACGATTTCTACCTTATCATGGTATTTCTGAATGATTTATATGCTGGAACGCATTTGCTATTTTTCAGGAATTTTCAGTCACAAGCTGTCTCATTTTATTACATTTGTATGGTACAGATACAAGGTTGCGAAGCAGCTGGGGGACGGGACTTATGGAAGTGTCTGGAAGGCTGTCAATAACCAGACAAATGAAGTGGTAAGTTCTTTCCTATTCTTGCTTCTGTGTTTTTCCTTTCGAGTGTTGAACTCGGATAGTATTTTTCTTTCTGCAGATACTTAAAACTTGCATGGCTTCAGTTTTTGATCGGAACATTTTTCCTGTTTGTGTTCTTTACTTGCAGGTTGCCATCAAGAAAATGAAGAGGAAGTTTTATAGCTGGGAAGAGTGCATGAACCTTAGGGAAGTGAAGGTGAGTGATAATATCTCCTGGTTCCTGTTGTTTAGCAAAGAGTAGTGAAAAGCTTATGTTGCATTGCAGATCGTATTTAATTTGGTGCTAAAAATAACTGCCTTTGAACTTATCTGAGATCTGCCTGCATAATTTTGCTGGTTTTTTTTTATCCTTCAGTCATCTAATGTTTAGTTAGACCCGGAATAATTTGTGTTTCTCAATTATTGGAAAAACCTACTGTTTTTTTGTTCTGCAGTCCTTAAGGAAATTGAGTCATCCTAATATCGTGAAGTTGAAGGAGGTTATTCGGGAGAACAATGAGCTATTTTTTGTGTTCGAATACATGGTAAGTTTGCTTTGCGGAATGGTATGCCCAGTGTCTTGTCATGGCATGTGGTGTTTATTCTACGTTTTTTATGATTCACTGGAGTTTTGAATATTGATTGCAAATGCTCTGTATTTGTTGTCGTTTGCTCGGAAGTACTTGCAAAATGTACATAATTTGAGACACTGGTTATAACAGGGCCTGTGCGGTTGTTTTATGGGTACAGGAGTGCAACCTTTATCAGCTGATGAAGGACAGGGATAGCCTGTTCTCGGAAGCTGCAGTCAGGAACCTGACCTATCAAATGTTGTTGGGATTAGCTTACATGCATAGCCATGGATATTTTCATCGGGATTTGAAGCCAGGTTTGTCCTATCTATGAATCCGGAAATATATTTTTTGGTATATGATGCTTGGGAAAAACTCTTTGTAGCTGCAAATGAAGAGGTCTGACATAGTCATGACATTTTTACTGACCTTGTGACTGTTTTCTTCTTGTAGAGAACCTTCTTGTGACGAAGGACACCATGAAAGTTGCAGACTTCGGTTTGGCAAGGGAGGTGCGCTCGTGCCCTCCATATACAGATTATGTTTCTACACGATGGTAAGCTAGACAAAAGCTCTTTTTTAGGAAGCATGCTCTATTTCTGCTGTCACTTCTTAGAGTTCTACAGGATTTTGAGTTGTCACATATCTGGTTCTTGTTTCTGGCTTGTTTAGACAAGTTTAAACTTTCCCTGTATTCCCCTTTCTTGATTTGGGAAATATGAATTTGGGATTGAATTTTGCAGGTATCGTGCTCCAGAGGTGCTTTTACAGTCTTCTTCTTATAATGCTCCAATAGGTAAGCTGCTATGCGTGTGTCTCTCTATTGCATGTTTTTTGTTAAAGTAATTTTCTTAGCAGGTGGTGATTTCATTGGTCTGCTGTTTCACCTCTGTTTTTTCTGTGTAATTTGTGCTTCACAGATATGTGGGCTGTTGGTGTCATCATGGCGGAATTGTTCACACTGCAACCTCTTTTCCCGGGTGCAAGGTGTGTATTTCATATTCCTTAAATGCATGCTGCCTTCTGCCTTGAATGGTATTTGACTCGTTTTTTGCCTAGTATCTCATATTCAATGCTTTTTGAGTCGTACTTTCATTGTTGCGGAGCTTTCTTGTTGACCTTCATTAGGGAGTGATTTTGTCTCGTCATGTCTTATAAAGTGGGGTTTATCCCTTCAACCTGATCAGTTTTTGGTGCTGTGTTTTGCTGTGCAGTGAGATTGATGAGATATTCAAGATTTGCAGCGTGATTGGGTCACCAACGCATCAAACATGGCCTGAGGGCATAAAGCTGGCTGAAAGCATGAGCTTTCGTTTTCCTGAGGTGTGTCTTTGCTCTTCTAGTCTTTTATTCAGCAGGATAGTCTGTTGAAATTTGTTGAAGTTTTTTGTTCTATCTGTAGGTTTTATCTCGATATTCTTTTACCTTTAATTTTTTGTTTGAGTTGCGGGATGAGGGTACCCAGTTTCCAACGATTCATTTATCACAGTTTCTTCCCACTGCCAGCCGGGAGGCCATCGACCTTATAACAGTAAGCAATTTTTTTCCCTTGTGCTTTGCTGTATTCTTCTCTTGGATGTTTGCTGGAGCCTTTTTTGCATGTTTACAATCCTTTGTTGATTGGAGACGTTTCTTATGATTCAATCTGGTATGTACTGCAGACATTGTGTTCATGGGCTCCGCAGAAGAGGCCCACCGCTGCAGAAGCCCTTCAACATCCTTTTTTCCTTGTGAGTGGTTCCTAAAAAATTTATCTGCTTTTTGTGTTGGTTTTTTTACCAAAGACATTGTCAGGTTTGTTTTCCTTCTGACTCATAACTTCGCTGGAATTGGATAGATCTCCTCTTTGTGGTAATACATTGCAGTTTTGCATTCTTTCCTTTTGATCTTAAGAACTATGTAAGAGTCAGGATGGTTTTTGAGAAAATTATTTGGGCAAAAGCAATGAGGGCTGACTTTGTTCTGCGTCCAGCAATGTTCTTTTTAGCTAGTTGCTGAATCTGTTTTTCTTAATTTGTAATGCCTGCAGAGTGCTTTGCCAGTTCCAGCTCCTCTTTCTTGGCGAGAACCTACAAAGACAGATTCTCACGGATTTACAGGTATATATTGTGTTTAATCTTGTTGGCAAAGCTTAGAGCTGGTCTCATGCTGCCCCATATAAGCTGTAATTTACTGTTGGATAATCTTGTTAGACGTCTGTTTATGTGAAAATTGGACGGAGCAGGTACGGTGGGTGGTAACAATCACCAGAAAATTAGTTCCGCAGTGAAAGATTCACAAGAACAGCCTCAGTCCAGCTACTTTGCCGGAACACCGTTTTGTGTGGCCCCTGGCAACAGTTTTCCTGGGATGTCTCTTCCTGCTGCAGGCAACCAGATTTTTGGTAATTTACCCAATGCTTCTATTTGTGTTGGCTTTATTTGTTTATGTGACGAAGAGTTGTATGAGCCTTTATGATATATTGTTATTCTCTACTAATTACTTGTTCAGATTTTAGGTTTTCCATCTGTAATTCTATGTGGTTCTTTTCCTCATATACCTAGCCGTTTTTTTTTGCCAAATGCTTTTATTTCCAATCTGAGGAGTTTAATTGGTGTTCACAGGTCCCACTACGCCTGCGGCTGCTTCAGGACATATGGTATGTCGTCCTTCCCTTTTTCTAATACTTTATAGGTATTCGTCTATATTGGTCTGATATTGGTTTTATATTCCCATGCTGGTCCTGTCTTTTGGAGCTGGATATTAGCAACCTCAGCTGAAATTTCTCATTTTCTTGAAAATTACTTAATTGCCCTGAATGCAAGAAGCTGACAGCAATGTCCGTGGCTTATTGAACAGGATACTTGCCTCACTAATTACGTGGGAGAACAGTTATCCGGCCTTCACCCATTGTTCAATTCGAAAGGAGGTAAGGCTTGATCAAGTTAATTTAGTGACCTAAGGTGTTTTGTTGGTCTCTTTTGTTCATTCTCTAAGCTTGTTTCTTCCACTTGATACGGTGGGAACTTTGTTTTAACTTGTGGGAACTTTCTTTCTCCTGTCCTCTACAGGAGTTTCCTCAGCGGTAGGCTCTGGAAGCTTTTATGCATTTCCGAAGCCCTCGGGACCACTTCACTCGTACAGGTGTGTTTGATTGGGAATATGTTTTTAACTTTCCTTGAGGTCAATTTTGCAAGGTTAGCAATTTAGAATGAATGTTTTCATAGTTGTGACTGGATTTTTTGTGTCAGCCTCATGAAGGGAGTAGCAGGGTTATTGATGAATTTGACCTTAATCGGTAGGGAAAAATTCTAAACTAGCCCACACTGAACAATTCATTGTGTTTGAGGGCTTTTTAAAACAAATGAGTTTATCTGCTTGTAGGTTGACATGCAAGGAGTAAAAGACATGAAGTATTCAGAGACAATCATAAAACTATGCTGTTTCATACCAATATATATAGGGTTAAGATCTTGGAGATGTGGGCGAGATCATGTCCGTAAGATTGATCTTTTGATAATTTGCAAAAATTTTCACCTCCATGGTTCTGAAGACGCCGAGTGATTATTTGGTGATTGTGCAGGCATGTTGGCCAAGGCCAGGCAATGACTGCATATGGTGTTGATGGAGTATATGGCGGGTATTCAGGCTACCCTGTGATGGAGTCGCCTCCTCTTGATTACATGTATGGGCAGAATAGCTACGCAGCTGTGTCGTCTGTATATGAGACAGCAAAGGTGGGCGGTGGGGATAATCGATACTTGGGGGGCAGGCGTTACTGAACACGGAAAGCTTGCTTATTTTTCTCGGTTCACGTGGAAAGAACCTGGGGTGACCTACATGCGGAATACAAGCCCTGCAGGCCACCGCTAGGTGGGGTGAATGGGTTCTGAGTAGGGGCGTGAGACACCCACGGATGGTTGTGGATTTTGATTTTGGTGATTGAGAGTGAGTTGTCTTGTTTTTTGGGTTCCTACGGGTTTGACGGAGGCACTGGTACCTTCAGAGAAGATTTGTACTGTACTGGTGCAGTTTCTTCCTTGGCATTTGTGACACAGACCATGAGGGAGGATTGATGGGCCAGAGCTCTAACAGTGGATCTAGTCTTGAAGACTTTTTCGGAGTTTTTTTTTCGGAGACTGGTTGTAGGAAGACTCTGCCAGACACGACATCTCCTGTGTTATTGATGTTGTTGATTTGGCTATACATTTTGAAGACTACCTTGGTTCTAGTTTTGCTGATTTCTTTTGAAACTTAAAACTTATGCTAAAGGAAGAAATGTTTTGGTCCATCCTGATTTTTAAGGTGGACATGAGGCCTTTGGGAAAATAAAGACAAGCATTCATGTACATGCTGAATGATTTCAGTTGGTTGGTTGGATGGTTGGTTTGTTGGATAGCTGTTTCGTTGCCTTGATGTGTGAGGATTGGGTTTGTTTTCAATTATTTACTTGCTGAAGAGTTGTGATGCTGTTCGACAGATTGTATTTTGGAATGGTTCTCGTTTTTCAGTTTTTGTGTTAGGTTGAATATCATTCTGTCAGAGGACTGGCATGTGCTTACCATATTTTTTTGTCTAGGTGTAAATATGTTTTGAAAGAACTGTTGGCAATGTTTTCTTAAATTGAGATAAGTGTCTCAGCACTAATGAGGAAAATCATGTTTTTGTAACCTTCTAATCTTATGGCTGGTACCTGTGTCTGTTATGTCTGTTCATATGAATGATTTGCACCAGCTTTATCTGCTTTATCTGATTTGCAGCATTTGTACACCTGACGAACAAATAGTGGAAGTGTTTCTTTAGAAACAGCTTTGTTCCCAACATTTTGTTCAAATCTGTTCTATTAGACCTGTATATGTTGCATAATATTTGGAGAGGCTCTGTCATCTTTTGTCATTTTTGACTGGCTGGTTTTGGGTAATCTAGATTTGTGGTTTCCAATTTTCCAGCAAATCCTCATGCATTTACTGTGGCGGCATAGCATCGGTCTATTGGTGAATTGTCAGTTATACAAATCGTCCAATCATGTATGTTATGATTCAGAGTCCAGCCGGAACTGATCATTGATGTTACTCCGTCACTTGTTCATTGCTGTAAACGACTAAAATGAGAGACGAAATTTTTTGATGAGACTGGTCAAATACAGGAACACAGCTTTTCAGACGACTGTGACTTCTAAACCTCAAGACCATTGTGAGCTTGAGAAAATGGGATTTTGATGGTGTTAAGAGAAGGAAGGTGAGTCTGGAATGGTGTTCCCCTAAGCAAGGCTATGGACTGAATTTGAGGGAGACTGTGAAATGCATCTTCAAATTAATCTACTGAAATTCATTATTGAATATTATTGTCTTTAGTGTCAGCAATTTGACGGTTTTGCAGAATTCTTTTGACCCCAAACTGCAAACGTCAAAATATCAGAACTGTGTCTCTTGCTAATAGGAAAAATAAAAAAAGCAAAACACAGGTTGCTTAAATGTCAGAAGTCTGAAAAGGATTTCTATAACAACCTTGGCGCTTCTTTAATTTGCACAGATATCTTGATAATAAAACTCTTTTCCAACTACAAAATATTGAGGTAACAAACAAAGATGAACCACAATCTCTCTCGCTTGTTGGAAGTTTCAAGAGGGTTGTGTGGAAAATAAAATTGAGTGAAATGTAGATAACTTCTCAAATACATGGAAAATACAGTCTGTAAAAATCGGAAAACGAGCAATGAGGATTGTCTAGATTTCAGACATTTTCCATGACTTGAATGTATTCCGCAATTTGTAAAAAACCAAATTCATTGCTACGTGGAAGATCAAAGGAAAATCAGGAGGTGGAAACTAATTGCTGAGAAATTCTTGTGCTTCATAGCACAAAAAGCTATGTACACCTGAATCAAATTTGGCTTAGAAGAGTCAGAGAGCAGATAAACAGCTTAGTTAAGAAAGCGCGATGGTAAACTATTTCACTGATATCAGAGATACTGAATAAGTCAAAACGCTTTCATTCAAGTTTGGGAGACGTCGTTTAGTCTTCACAATCTTTTTTAACTTGTTACACGACTAATTATAAAAAGGTTTATTAAAAAGCACGATGGTGAACCAGCTGGGTACATGGGAACAAAAAAAAAAAAATACAAAGATGAAACTAAAAAACCAAAGACAGGTGGAAGAAACAAAAATCAAAGACATTAAAGGAAAAACAACAGTAAAGCAACAAAAAAGCATACACAAAGCAAATCTACCAAACAAACCCCTAAGCTTAAAGGTCCACTACAAGCCACCCCTTAAATCCCCCAACCTGGTGGAGCACCCTAGGGGAGTTTTGGAACAAGTCGATGATCTATAACCGCAATAGAAGACAGAAGGGAAAAAAATGTGGACGATAGAAAGAAGTAAGGACCAAGCAGGGAGAGTGCTACCAAAGCCCCTCGTCTCGAAATAACACCGATGCCCCGAAAGAACATCGATCACTAAGTACAGACCATACCTCTCTCTTTTCTTCTCTCCCACCCTCCATCCCTCCTGTCCCTACCTCCCTCCCTCCCTCCCTAGTGTCCCATTCTCTCTCTCTCTCTCTCTTCCCCTCTCCCTCTCCCTCTCCTCCCTCTCCCTCTCCCCTCCTCCCTCCCTCCCTCCCTCTCCTCCCCCTCCCCCTCTCCCTCTCCCTCTCCCTCTCCCTCTCGATTCGAATCCTTTACCTCTCTTCTCTTTTCTTTTCTTTACAGAGCGACTCCTGAACAAGAGTCGCTCTCTTCCGGTGTCACCTGCGGCTATTCCAACATGTTGAGCCCCTTGACGCGCGATTCTAACCGTTGGAGGAAAAACAAAACACTAATTGTCACCCGGAATTTTATTATATTTGGAGGGAGGTGGGGGTTCGTACAGCTTTTGTACGCAAATAATGTGGGAAAAATCATTGAGAATACCCTCCCCTGGGGGCACCACAGGGGGTGAGGGGGTGTGCTTTTAAAAAAAAATTGGCAATCCGATGCATGGAGGTATCTCTTTCCGCCTTTAGTGACCGCCTTATGGACATCCTCCACACTTCATAGGGTTTTCGCGACAACACCTGCTCCCCGTAAACATGTACCTCCGGATCCTGTCTTTTCCTCCATCACTTCGCGACAACACTTGCTCCCCCTTAACATGTACTTCTGCGGCCGCTGCCAACCGCACGCACACGGGCGAAATCCTAGGTGCAACCTCCTTCCGTAATCCTTAAGCTCCTTCCCCTTCCATTCCACGGCAGAAACCCCTTTCCCCCACCTAACATTACACACACCTCAAACCCTAACGCCTAGAACACACAAGCTCTCACACACACACACCCGGAAAACAAAAAAAAAGGGTTCTGTCCCACTACCATTCCCACCATCTATTTCCCATGGTTTCCTTTCCTCCTTCCCATTTCCCCCTTCCTCTCCCTCTATCATGTCCCATGCTTCTCCCTCTCATTCAATAACCATGTGCGGCCGTGCACCCTCGCCTCTTCTCCCTCGTTCACCTCCTCCACCTAAGCCTGGCACACAAGCCTCAACATGCATAGAATGTACCGGGTGTCATAACGATTTCGCAACCGGTGCCGGTATTACCCGACATACAAAGAGTTGTCAGCATTTTTTGGCCCTGAGTGACCCTTCCTCTAGTGCCCTTTATTCCACAACACTCCCGTGCGGACCTACGAGCGAAGATTGGGCATTTGTACGCGATTTAGACTTGCTCGGAGCTTATGATTTGGGGGGGGGGGGCGTCCCGATTATACACGCGGATTCCGATGGCAGTGCGGATTATCGTACAGGACGCCCACCACCTTCCTTTGTTCTGTATTTATTCGGATCCCGCGGGGGGCACCAGGGGGGGGGTGAGGGGTGGGGGGGGCGGGGGGGGGTGTGCTTTTGAAAAAAAAATGGCAATCCGATGCATGGAGGTATCACGATTGTTATAGAATTGCATGTTTATCGCGATACTTGCCTTCTCGATATGCTGAGTATCGAGTATCGGTAGGTTAAAATATGACACATATCGATAAATCGAGTATCGGCAAAAGGTTTTCGATACACAACAAATAAAGCACCAATCTACTACGCCGCACATCGTTACTAGTTTTTTCTTTAAATACCGTAAACCCTAATTTAGTGTTTATAACTCTATTTTGTGTCTAAGAAAAAAAAACATTTACTTTCATTTTGGCATTCAGCGCCAATGTGTGTGTCGACTTTGTAGCGCTAAGGTTGAGCTGCCACCCACACTATAGCGTGCTTCACCGTGAAGCCCTATTACGTTAAGAAATAATTAATGTAGAAAATAATTTGTGTTACCTCTAATTTAAGTTCAAGGTCTTTTGCCAAATTAGAGTTATTAACGCTAACGCAAAAGAACAACTAGAGTTGTTAATTCTTTTTTAAGTTTCATTGTAAATTGGGGCGCTGTATTAGCGTTGCTAACGCTAACAGCGATTCACAGTGTACCTTGTCAGCATTCACTGAGGCACATAATAATGGGGTTTGGTAATTCTACGAAGCTCATAAATTAGACTTAAATTAAACACTATTTTCTGTTACTTAAAACTATTTTCTACTTCATGTCAAGAGTTGCTCCAGCTCTTTCTTGCGGCAAATAGGCATTAAAATATATTTTTTGTGCTAAATTCATTTAATGTTTTTGAAATGTGATGTCAAATGGATATTTCATACGAAAACATACTTCTTGAACATACCACTAATTAGCATAAACTTAACCTTCAAATCATCATGAATTCTATTGAACGGTTGAAGAAACTAAAATTATGATTTCGAGCAAAAATAATCAGTGGCCAGATTAGAGTTATAAGTACCAATAACTAGTGTTGGGTATCGAGGACCCTTTGCCGATATTCGATATATATCGAATTTCAGGTACCCGATAATCGATATATCGTTTCGATATATCGAAAACAAATTATCGCGATATATCGGCGATATATTGCCGATATATCGTATCGCCGATATATCGAGCCATAAAAAAACTGAAATTTTAGAGTTATAAGTACCAATAACTAGTGTTGGGTATCGAGGACCCTTTGCCGATATTCGATATATATCGAATTTCAGGTACCCGATAATCGATATATCGCTTCGATATATCGAAAACAAATTATCGCGATATATCGGCGATATATTGCCGATATATCGTATCGCCGATATATCGAGCCATAAAAAAACTGAAATTTTAGAGTTATAAGTACCAATAACTAGTGTTGGGTATCGAGGACCCTTTGCCGATATTTGATATGTATCGAATTTCAGGTACCCGATAATCGATATATCGCTTCGATATATCGAAAACAAATTATCGCGATATGTCGGCGATATATTTCCGATATATCGTATCACCGATATATCGAGCCATAAAAAAACTGAAATTTTAGAGTTATAAGTACCAATAACTAGTGTTGGGTATCGAGGACCCTCTGCCGATATTCGATATATATCGAATTTCAGGTACCCGATAATCGATATATCGCTTCGATATATCGAAAACAAATTATCGCGATATGTCGGCGATATATTTCCGATATATCGTATCACCGATATATCGAGCCATAAAAAAACTGAAATTTTAGAGTTATAAGTACCAATAACTAGTGTTGGGTATCGAGGACCCTCTGCCGATATTCGATATATATCGAATTTCAGGTACCCGATAATCGATATATCGCTTCGATATATCGAAAACAAATCATCGCGATATATCTGCGATATATTTCCGATATATCGTATCGCCAATATATCGAACCATAAAAAAACTGGAATTTCCATATTTTTTTTTTTTCCCAAACCCCCCACCCCCCCGCGCAGTGGTGGTGGTGGTGGTGGGGGGGGGTTTGGATATCCGTACGATTTTCCGTACAATGACTGTACGGACACCCATTTTTTGCGATATATATCGCGATAATTTACGTTGGTCCCGGTACGATATATCGAGGAATCTGCTCGATCGATATTCGATATATCAAATATCGAAATTATCGCGATATGAATTAACCCGATACCCAACACTAGCTATTAGAGTAAAGGAGTAAATAGCGTAAAAAAAAAATAGTATTATTAACACTAATCGGGATTTTTTTTTTTTTGAAAAAAAATATATATACTAATTAATCCCTAACTGTAATTTGGGTTGTCTTGAATAATAAATACCCGCCCATTCGATGTCTACATTAATAAGTGTATCCGTACAAAATTTGACAATTCGTACACCGTCGCGCTGTTCACACGGTCGACGGACAAACATATGAAAACGTGATTTTTGTTGACAAGTTTATGTCTCTTTCTTCCAGTGCACATTCACATGTGTGCGCAATAATTTTAAGCGTCTTTTTATGCCTTTGTAATTCAAAAAGTACCATTTCGTACAAAAATATCTAGTTCGTACGCCACACTATTTCCATCGCAGTGTACTTCCATTATTAACGCTAATTGAAAAAAAAACCTAATTAGAATAATGGAAAAAATAAAATTATGGATTGTATTTCGGGTTTTTTTTTTGAAAAATGGGCACCGAATTGGCGTTATATACTCTAACAACGATTGATGATGTACAGCAGTACACCGTCAATCACTATAAGAGTAAAGGAATAAATAGCGTAAAAAAAGAATTAGTGTTATTAACACTAATCGGGAATTTATTTTTTTGAAAAAAAATATATATATACTAATTAATCCCTAATTGTAATTTGGGTTGTCCTGAATAATAAATACCTGCCCTTTCGATGTCTACAGTAATATGTGTATCCGTAGAAAATCTGACAATTCGTGCGCTGTCGCGCTGTTCACAAGGTCGACGGACGAACATATGAGAACGTGATTATTGTTGACGAGTTTGCATCTCTTTCTTCCAGTGCACATTCACATGTGTGCGCAATCATGTTAAGTGTCTTTTTATGCCATTATAATTGAAAAAGTACCATTTCGTACGGAAATATCCTGTCCGTACGCCACACTATTTCCATCGCAGTGTACTTTCCTTATTAACCCTAATTGAAAAAAAACCTAATTATAATAATGGAAAAAATAGAATAATGGATTGTATTTCGGGTTTTTTTTTTGAAAAAAATGAATCGAATTGGCGCTATATGCTCTATTAGCGATTGACAGTGTACTGGATTGAAGGCAAAGGTTGCAAAAGTCAAAATTTAACATAACCGAAACCGACTGTTTTTTTTTTTCAAAATCTGAGTAACCGACGACCGATCGGGTTGTGTCACGCTCCAAAATTGTTAACCGTTAACCGACCGGCGTTTACGAAAATAAAAGTTAACTAAAACTTGATTTCTCGCGACTAACCGTACCCGCCCGTAACCAAAAAAGTTAAAAAAACAATCTTAGTTTTTCACGACATATGAATAAGCCAATAATTACGATTTGCCGGGTTCCCTCAGATTTGCGAAATGAATAGTGTTACTACCGTGTCAGATTTGCGACGCTAATCATGATGTCACGTACTTCCACGATACCAAAGAGTACAAAGTACAATAATGTTGGATTGTATGGATAGCACAAAATTTTCATTTTTTTTGGGTTTTTAGTTAACCGACCGTAACCGACTTTATTTTTCTGGTGAATCGACCGTCCGCAACCGCCTGACCCCCAAAATTTGGCAACCGAATCCGTTCCAAACCTGGCGCGGGCGGTCCGTTAACGGTCTGTCACGGTTTCGGTTGACTGTTTGCGACCTCTGATTGAGGGTCATCGCCAATCGCAAATATTATGAAGTGTTGTGTATCCGATCGCAAAACTCCCAATTCACAACGTTGATCAAGCAATAGATAGCCGATGCGCTAACGTTGACGTGGTGGATGATATCACAGGCTACAATATCTATTCGTATGGATTTCGACTTTTTTACGATTTTTACGTAGTATTCGTTTCTTTCATACCATTCGTTAGTTTTCGTTGTACGTTGTACGAAAAAGTACGAAAACCGTCCTCTTAACTCCAAAAAATCATAAAAAAGAAATAGAACGTACGAGAAACATAGGGAAATGTACGGCATTGTACGAAAGGTGCACCCTAAAAAACCTAAGAGTGCGGATAATGCAAGGCAGATGTACTGTAATTTATCGGAATGTGCGAAATGTGAAACTGTGAGACCTCCATAAGTCCTCAGAGTGGACAGCTTCCAAGAAGCCTCTAGGATAACCCTAACCCTTTTGTGTTTCAGTAAGAACAACTTCCACCTTGGCAAACAAAAACTCTGACCACCTTCACCCCTGTGAAGGCAAGACTCCCTTGAGTCGATAACAAAAAGAATATTTGAATTAGCTCCCCTGAGCAGTAAGTTATGGAGGGTCAAAGTTGACCTTTTGTACTAAAGCTCTCTGGGAGAGAGGGTCCTATTTACCACTTTTTTCTAAGTCCTATCTCTCTCACAAACTTTATCTACTAATGTACGGACCAATAATATTGCTCTTACGTACACAAAAGTACAGCTGCCGGTGTACTTTCTGTACGAATACTGTACGACATGGCCTAAATATCGACACGTGGTATATCCAGATTCGCTCCCTTAATCCCCGGAGATGCCGCGATCCAATGTCTTTCTGCCACGTGTCATTCGATGTGGCGATGACCACAAATCGCCGAAATCCTCTTCCGCGATCTCGACATTCATTCCGGCCGTCCGATTAAATGCATATTTAATTGTAGCCGTAATAAATACCTGCCCGGTATTCGTTTCGCTATCGAAACAAATGCGCGGTACTTGTTCCTTGTCCGTACCTTAATCCGTACTTTTACATAACTGGATATATATATCCTGTAAGCAGTTGTAGTTAAATGAATTATCCTACGTAATTGTATTTAAATAATTATCAAACCCAATACCATGTATTATTAGTCTTAGACTTAACGGTTAGGACTATCGGCTACCGGCTATCTATTATTTCGTAGGTACCAGTATCAAATCTTGGTTGTGACATCTATCCTTTTAGTAAATAAACCGGTAAATAAACTAATCTATTTCCCGTAAATCTCTGGATAGCCTTGGCAGCCATGGCTCTAGCTTCCACTCCAACTTCCGAGTGACTGCGACAAGTGTGGGAGTTGGAGAGAGAAGTTAGAGATAGACTGCCTCGGCTTCTTTTTGTATTTTAATTTAGACCTAGAAAATATTTCAAAAGGAACCATCAA
Source organism: Zygnema cylindricum (assembly GCA_037447655.1). Taxonomy (NCBI): domain Eukaryota; kingdom Viridiplantae; phylum Streptophyta; class Zygnematophyceae; order Zygnematales; family Zygnemataceae; genus Zygnema; species Zygnema cylindricum. The sequence continues at coordinate 31,364 of JBBHKE010002410.1, read as the reverse complement.
TTTCTACAAAATGCACGGGAAGTACCCTAAACACCCTAAATTCCCTCCTTCAATAACCTTAAAAGTAATGAAATATACGGACGATGTAGGTAGATGTACAAAAGATGTAAGTCTGTATAACTGATATATACGGAAACGTACGAAAATATACCCTAAAACACTCGAAATAATAACCGTCAAAAGTACTAAAAAATACGAACACCGTACGTAAATGTCCGAATAAAAGCTGGCTGTTTAACGGATATATATGAGAATGCACGAGAATTTACCCTAAAAGACCTCAAACCCCCCTTAATAACCTTGAAATGTACGAAGGCAGTACGTAAATGTACGAAAAAGTACGGGTACGTAGTTTGGTACGCATTTTATTACATTTTCATCATCGTTAAATGCATATCGTGCGTAGTATTCGCGCGTTCATTTCGTGCGTATTATGCGCACGGGACAACTATGACAATATGCAAAAAAAATAAAGGGCGCTCGGTTAGCCATCCTAGTTTCTGGCAAATCCAAATGCACCTAATAAAAAGAATTCAACACATTGGCAACGACAACAAATACGACAGAAATGTAATTGTTGGCTTTGTTACGCCGTGTAAAACGACTATCTGTTTTTTTTAAGGTATTAGGTAGTGAATCTTAACAGAACTATAATGGCTCCCCTAAATTGTTGCCGTTGAACACAAAGTAAAATTAACAATGCCATCTTTTTCTTTGACCTTTTGGAAAACATGACTTCATAAAAAAAAGCTTGATTGTAAACCATCTGAATACATGGGAACCAAAAAAATATATAATAATAGTAACGTGCGGTTTAATTTGTGTCATTTACACTAATTCCAAAAAAAATTAACTAAGTAATAGATGATATGCGTCACGTCGTACAAAAACTGTTGTCAAAAAAGTGTAGAATAAAAGGCGTCACTCAAAAGTGTGGCGTCGACACCTTAGAGGAAGCAATAAGATTCGGATATTCCGATGGTTAAACTATTAAGGTACCAATCGTACGGATTTTCACTTTTTTTTTAATGCGTTAAAATTCGTAGCTTTCGTGTACTGATGTAATGTATTTAAAAAAGTGTACGAAATTATGTACGAAAAGTGTACGGAAAAGGCATCTTTGTCGCTGGTCGCTGGTTGTTAGGTTCACTTTTTTAGCGACGAGGCAAGATCGTCGCTCTTGTAGTTTCATTTCGATTGTCTGTTGTCATATTATTTTTCATTTAAATTTATTTTTCTTCTTTCTTTCTTTTGATTAAATCTGTTTGAGTTTCTTATATTTTTACTTTATACTGAATTCAAAGTCGGTCAATGCATTTAAAAAAAAATGCATTTGTTCCGTGCGTATATATCATTATTTTTTCGACGTTTCATGCGTGCGTTTAAAATGCTTGGTACCTCTATGGGTTAAACCATCAAATGACAAAACACGATTGAGGCGAATATTAATAGACGACAAATAAAAGTAAGTGATGTATATCCTTAAATAATTTAACCACCGGAAACGCCAAAAAACACTAAAAGCATGAAATTAAAATATAAAATACGAAGTAAAATAAAAAAACGAGGTATGTTTGCGTTAAAAAGTTTTGGTCAATATAGCAATATAAGGTTAAAAGGGCGAATGCGACTAGATTGCGACTACAATGAGTATTTACTAGTGTTGTGTATGAGTAAGAAAGTTATCGCGATAACACCAATATCGAAAGTTATCGGTTATCGAACATTTAGAGGTCTTGAAAAATTTATAGTGGCCTCGAAAATGTCTTGAGTAAAATTCAACAATTCGATGAAATCAAGAAATACATTTGACTGCAAATTCGGTGCAATATCTTGCCGAATCAAGATTTAAGTCTACGACAGATTCGATGCAATTTATCGCCGAATCCGGAGCTTAACTATTTTGGCTCAACTTAATTACAGTAGTTGACGCCGGAGATCTTAGTAGTTGCCTCGGATTTCAAAATGTTTTCGCCGTCTTTCCAGTCCCTTGTATAACTTCACGTCTTTTTTGACAACTACGTTTTTCAACAGATTCCTCGATATCAACTAAAACGTTTCTTTTTTCTTTGTCGTTTTTGTACACGAATCTTTTTGGTTTTGTCCACAATGTTCAACGAATATATGTTTTGCATTGTCGAACTGGATCCAAATGTTTATTTTTTCCTTGTCGTTTTGGTGCACGCGCCTTTTTGTATTTTTTGTTTCATCACTTGTTTTTTTTTTTTAATGTCGTATGCAATCCGCGTTTTTCAACGGATCTATTTCTGCTTTGTTATCGTTTATTTCTTTGTCGTTTTTATGTCGCTGTATTCTTTTGTAATCTCAACATACCTTTTTGGTTTGTATTTTTCCTTTCTCCTGTTTGTCTTTTTTAATTTGTCGTATAACCTAACGTCCCTTTCACTACATACGTTTTCCAACAGATCGATTTTGCTTTGTTCCTTGACATTCAAACGTTTAGGGTTCGTCCTCATGTAATACATAGGGACTTACTGTTGTTCTTTGGTCTAAAATAGACCGCAGAAGCGACCCAAACTATCATGCAAAAAGCTAAGCCAAAAATAGGTCGACGAACAATCATTTGAAATGCATCCTCCATTTAACATACAACAACATTTAGGGTTTCATGGAATAATCAACATAAATAAACCCTATGACAACATCTAAGGTTTGATGGAATAATCGACATAAACAAACCCTAGGACAAATGCATAAACAATGCATATCAAACATATATAAAATAACATAAATAAATAATAACAAAAAGAGTGCAATCTCACATATTAGATAAACAAAAGTATATCAATAAACATATTACTCAAATGCATGACCTAATCGGCAACCCTAAAAGTCTACATCTTCGGTCCCCACTTTACTAACCAGCATTGATTATTAATTCCTAACAAAGCTCATTCCTATATATACACTTGTGAGCTGTCAATGAATCACTAAGTGTCAAAATAACCAACATACATTACGTATCTGTCACAATATCCTATTTAATCACAATTAAACTGCTATTAAGAATAAACTAATCGTAAGCGTACACCTGAGAGTCAAGCAATCGTAAGCGTACACTTGTCTATAAATACGACACATAAATACACAATTTAAAGTGTCTAAACCCTAAATGATCACGTAAATAAAACCTGTCATATTCAACACTAATTTATTAATGCGCAAAAGACAAAACATTGTTGCTCCAAATATTTACACCGACGAGTCCGCAAAATACGCGTCATAAACGACAACTCGCTTAGTCACTTGTAGATAAATCCACGTAGTGAACCGACATCGTATATGTACGGTCCACCAGATAATGCGTCATAAAAACAATGTGATCTCTTGAAAAATATAGGCGGCCTTTGTCCGCCGTCCGTAACTCTTATTTGGCACCGTCGATGTCGTGCCGCGTGGACACAAAAACCAAACAAAAATTCCACTTGTCAACAATATCGTACAGCCGAATTTATTTCCGTACCGAGACCACGTACTATGTCATAAATTCCGCCGGTCAAAACTAAAGTACACCTGTCGCATTTTGATTTGTACGGTTGGCGTACATTTTCAAATACTTCGAATATTTCAAATCATCGTCGGATCGCTTCGCGATCCGCCGTCCATTTCTTAGCGCATTCCGCGCCACTCAGTTTGTTCTTTATGTCCATTTAATTTCACTCGCACACTTACTCCCCCGATCCACAAATCTCTTCAAATCTCCAAAGTATATCAAGTAAATATATATGCACGCGCACGCATGTACGAAACTGAATCTTCCCAAAAACCAACACTCCCCCGAAGATTTAGTTTCGTAAATCCATGACGCCACGTCATCATCTGTCACACTCCATAGATTTACGTCATCAGCTGTCACCACTGTCACCTCCTGCTGTCTCTTCCATCTGTATCCACCAAATGCCTCCGCCAGAAGTTTCCCACTTGTTCCACCATCGCTTCCGCTAACTCCACATACCATCCAAATTTCATTATACATAATATATATATTTTCATTTTCTTTTCTCTTTTCTCAACAATATCTAAATCCGAAAATTTCCCATAAAAATACATAAATAATAAACTATTTTCCGAAAATCAATTCTACCAATAATAAATAAAATTCCAACAAAAATTACCACATTTTCCTCTAACTACCATAAAAATTTCCAAAAATAAAACTTTCCAAATTTTCTAAATTTCGCAACCCGTGTACTTAATCCCACAAAATAAAACATTAAAAATAAAAGTAAATAAAATCTACATTCTCTATCCCAATTTTAAGCTCCATTAATGTTACATTTCCCAAAACTACCAACAATCCAAAAAATAAAATCTCAAATTCGGATCTTTCACCAAATGCCACATCTCCACCTTTCGGATCTCTCCCCCAAACGTCGAAACTCCTCTTTCCACATCTCTCCACTAAATGTCAAATCTCCACTAATGTCAAAACTTCGTATTCCACATTTCGAAATGCTTCATCAAAAATAAACATGTATTTTCCAAAAATAAAATATCATTTCTCAAAATAAATCATTTTCATTGAGGGTAGACATTTCGGCACTGTCACTAAGTTAACCCTTGGGGTGATGCAAGATTAAACTCGGCACATACCAACACTATGATAAGGCCGATCTCATGGGTACACAGACACCATTACTGCAATACAACCAGCAAGGACAATATTAACCCGCTACAATGCGTGTGACAAAAACCTACATCGACTTAACCTAACATATGATAGATGGGTTGTGGGCCCATAACCTGTTGTTCTTTGGTCTAAAATAGACCGCAGAAGCGACCCAAACTATCATGCAAAAAGCTAAGCCAAAAATAGGTCGACGAACAATCATTTGAAATGCATCCTCCATTTAACATACAACAACATTTAGGGTTTCATGGAATAATCAACATAAATAAACCCTATGACAACATCTAAGGTTTGATGGAATAATCGACATAAACAAACCCTAGGACAAATGCATAAACAATGCATATCAAACATATATAAAATAACATAAATAAATAATAACAAAAAGAGTGCAATCTCACATAAATATTAGATAAACAAAAGTATATCAATAAACATATTACTCAAATGCATGACCTAATCGGCAACCCTAAAAGTCTACATCTTCGGTCCCCACTTTACTAACCAGCATTGATTATTAATTCCTAACAAAGCTCATTCCTATATATACACTTGTGAGCTGTCAATGAATCACTAAGTGTCAAAATAACCAACATACATTACGTATCTGTCACAATATCCTATTTAATCATAATTAAACTGCTATTAAGAATAAACTAATCGTAAGCGTACACCTGAGAGTCAAGCAATCGTAAGCGTACACTTGTCTATAAATACGACACATAAATACACAATTTAAAGTGTCTAAACCCTAAATGATCACGTAAATAAAACCTGTCATATTCAACACTAATTTATTAATGCGCAAAAGACAAAACATTGTTGCTCCAAATATTTACACCGACGCGTCCGCAAAATACGCGTCATAAACGACAACTCGCTTAGTCACTTGTAGATAAATCCACGTAGTGAACCGACATCGTATATGTACGGTCCACCAGATAATGCGTCATAAAAACAATGTGATCTCTTGAAAAATATCGGCGGCCTTTGTCCGCCGTCCGTAACTCTTATTTGGCACCGTCGATGTCGTGCCACGTGGACACAAAAACCAAACAAAAATTCCACTTGTCAACAATATCGTACAGCCGAATTTATTTCCGTACCGAGACCACGTACTATGTCATAAATTCCGCCGGTCAAAACTAAAGTACACCTGTCGCATTTTGATTTGTACGGTTGGCGTACATTTTCAAATACTTCGAATATTTCAAATCATCGTCGGATCGCTTCGCGATCCGCCGTCTATTTCTTAGCGCATTCTGCGCCACTCAGTTTGTTCTTTATGTCCATTTAATTTCACTCGCACACTTACTCCCCCGATCCACAAATCTCTTCAAATCTCCACAGTATATCAAGTAAATATATATGCACGCGCACGCATGTACGAAACTGAATCTTCCCAAAAACCAACACTTACCTTTAGTTTTCCCTGTCGTTTTAGCGTTAGAGTAACTTTTGTTAACTCTTTTGGTTTTGACTCATTAAATTAAGACACCATTTTTTTTGTAGATTTAAGCATAACTTATGATTTATTTTTCGTTCTTATTCGATGGCTCATTCCAACATACCTTTTTTATTTCGTTTTTTTTGTTGTAACATCCATAATTCCATATGTTTTCCTTTGTCATTTTCGTTGTGACTTTTTAAAGTCCATGCTTTTTGACTTGATTGATGATACCCGGGAACACTTGTACGGAATGAGTCTTGCATAGCATTTGTACGAAATGAGTCTTGCACAACATTTGTACGGAATGAGTTTTGCATAGTATAATTGCACCTGTTGATGGCAGGTGCAATTATTTTCCTCGCAGGATGTTGCATCTCAGTTGGATACAACTGGCAAGTCATATTTTTTGTGTCGTGCATGCGATTATGGCACCTGCATACTGCAAGATAGGGAAATATGGTTTTGTTTATTTGGAGCGAAAGAATAAGCTTCTTTAAAAGCGCGAGAATAAACCATATGTGCGAAAGTGAGAGGAAAAAAAAGAAAGTGAGAGGTGTCATACAAGATCTCCATGTGTAATATGTTTTGTAACCGTATTGAATCTAGTGAGAGGGTGGAAAAACCTAGAAAACTATAGATGTAAAACACTTTATGAGAGCAAAAAAAGCAACGGTAAGTGAAAGCTTTGTCGAAAATGATGAATCAAAAACAAAATGACATAATTAAATGGAAACACCAACCCATCCGTTGACGTAGTAATGTTGTAAATGGTTAAACCAAGGTAACATGTTTGTTGCGCTTTATTTTTTGTCTCCAGGAATGTATGTACTAAATTTAAGAAAAGCTACAAAGTTTTTGATATGCTCGTTGCCTTGTAGTTCTAATTCCTAATTTTTAAGCATCAGTTCAAATACGGCAAATATCTTAACGAAGTCATGGTATATCACTAACTATAACTCGCTCATATTTTTTAATTGCTTTCTTTCCCTTTCCCTTCCTCTCTTTTTATTTTTTTAGTTCTTTTTTTGTTGAAATTTTTTGATGTGCTCTCTTGCTTTTAATTCAAAATTGATCTTGTATGACCTGTTCTTAAATATATGCATGATTTTTTTTCCCTTCGCAAGATTGATTTTTCTTAAGATTTCTTTGATGCTTTTGGCCTATTTAATAATTACAACATAAATATTTGCAATTCTCCTCTTCAGATAAGTATAATGGATAGTCGTAATACATGTAAAATTTCTCTTCAGGTAAGAATAACAGGTAGAGTGCAATACATGTAAATGACATCTTAGTTGCAATACATGTTATTTTTCTCTCGAGGAGAAAAAGACAACAGGAATCGTTAATAAAACTTTATTCCTTACATCTATGCTTGTGACCTATCCGGTTTTCTTAGTAGAGGTTGACCCTCTTTCTTTCATTGTGCATTCATGATGTTGTCTTACTGCCTTCCTTGGCCCTACTTTTTTAAATTGTAAGAATTTCGATTGTTGTTCTCTGATGTCTAATTTATGGGATTGTTAACCCATTTTAAAAATCTTTTGGATTCGCGTGATAATAATTTACAACTGTTCCCTTTTCTTTTGTTCTTTCTTTTCTCCTCTCTCCTTGTATTTCTTTTGTCTCTCTCTCCCTCTCTCTTCCCCCTTCGCTCTTTCTCTCTCTCTCTCCCACTTTCTCTATCACTCTTCTTTTCTCGTCTACCTTACTAAATTTCTTTTCTCTTCTCCTCCTTCCCTTCTTTTGGCATTTCCTTTCTCTTTTTCAATCTTCAAATTGTGCTTTCTATTGTCAACCTTTAACTGGAATTTTTACTAGGGGATCATACGATTAAAATTATGGAACCTATCATTCCTTACTAAAACACACTTCTATGAACAATTTTTTGCAGTTAACAAACTCCTCTCGACATCTTAAAATACGACTCCAGCTTCTGGATTACCAACCTCTCTCGACATCTTAAAATACGACTCCAACTTCTGGATTACCAACCTCTGATAGAATTGGGGCAACGTCTAAAAAAAATTATTACCAACCTCTAATAATATTGGGGTAACGTCTATCAAAGATGCAGTAACTGTGATCAAAGCTCCAGTTCAGTTCTTGAAGTGGAAATGGTTTTTGCTCTTCATGATGGTGCAGGTAACATTTCAAACAATAGAATACACAATAGAATACCCTATATATAATTAACAGAATAATTGTTTGACACGTTTCAAACTCTAAAAGTTAAAAAATGCATAGGTATAATTTAGATTTTCAGAGTATTTGTTGTATTATATAGTCCAACTTTTAAAATTTTAAATTAAGCATATGAGATGGCAAAATTATAAATTTATGATTGTTTTTCCGTTTGTCTCTCTATATATGATGTACTGTCGAACTTATTTGTCTCTCACTTTCATCTTATTAATTTTTTTTTTGTCTTGGTTAAAATTTTAAATTAGCAAGAATCAAGCTGTTGAACTCATTTGTATCTCACTTTGATCTTATTAAACTTTATTTTAAAGCATTTGTTACCAAAAAATTTGAAATGACTTTCATCTCGTTTTCTACTAATCTAGACCTCCTAACGAGTAGTCTTCACCAATCTTTTCCCTATTCTATTCTTTATATAAACAACACAATTCAATGCTTCAACCCAAAATTTTGGATCCACGTCTTTATCTTTGCAAGCATGGACGTAGAGCTCTCTGTGATAGTTCTATTTAGTCTTTTTGAAACCCCATTTTTTTTCTGGTGAATATGGAACAATTAGATGATGACTAATACCTTCTTTAAGTAAAAAGTTTTCAAACTCTTTTGACGTATATTCGCCGCCGTTGTCCCATCTGAGTTCCAGAATCGACAGACGATGCAGTTTTTCCACCCATGCTTTGTAGTGTTCAAAGTGGCTGAAGACTTCACTCTTGTCCCTCATGAAGTAGACTTTAGTAAACCTTGAAAAATCATCTGTAAACGTAACCATATATTTCATCCCCACGGCAGATGGTATCTTTCCAGGGCCGAAAACATCAAAATGAATTAGTTGCAAAAGTTTAGTGGACCCATGTTCAGATTCATGACGAAACAAAAATCTGTGTATTATTTCTAGTGCACAGCCATCACACGTTTTGGCTGACTGAGCTGAAAGATTGACTCCTTCTAATTTACCAGCATGTACCATTATTTTCAAACTGTCATAATTCACATGGCCTAACCTCTTATGCCACAGCTCATCTGAAGATAATGCACTGCAATACAAAACATCATTTTTTTTATTATTGGGCATATCCATTCGATACATTTTGGTGGCATCTCTATTGCTTGTGACCGCGATCTTTCCATTCTTGCAAACAACCTGTCGACCATGATTCAAATTGACCTCAAACCCTTTACATTCTACCAAAGAAGTTGAAAACAATTTTTTATTCAAGTCCGGGACAAAGAGAACATTGTGAAGAGTTCTCTCAACAACTTTTCTTTCTATATCAACAAGCAAGGAGACCTCACCTACATCACGTGTTTGTACACTCATACCACAAACATAGTAGATATTTTTCTCGGGTGTGGATTTCAAATTTTTGAAAATTGCCTTGTTCCAGCACATGTGTGCCGGCGCTCTTGTATCCATTATCCATCGAGTGTCTTTTGCACCCTCCATTGCTGCCGCCATAGCGAATAAATTCTCGTCTTTCTCGTGAGAGAGTGTAAAAGATTCGTCCTGGTAAGATGAAAATGCCGAGAATAGTGCATTTCTTCGAGATGTAGATCTTGTGAAGCCTTGATTAAACCGACTCTGTTGCCATCTTGGCCTGTACAATCTTGTTTCGTTAGCTCTCATAAGCTTAGGAAAGAACTTATATCCATGACCTTTTTCATTATAATAAAAACAAGCATTGAAAGACTGTCTAATTTCTCTCTGATTAAGTTGTTTTACCTGATTTTGGTTCTGATTGAATTGATTTCTCTACTGATTAAACTGTGTTTTTTTGCAAAATCTGCATTAAATGCCTCTACTTGCTTTTCTCCACTAAAAATTTTAGAATTAACTTCCTCATCTAATATCAAATTGATAGCAAACTGTAAAGTCCAGCTGGCTTTATCCTTTTGTTTCAGCCTATCAGACGCTACTTTCATAGTATTAGGAAGACCCCTCATTAGTAATGCAGCCTGCTGAAATTGAGGGAAAGATTTTGTTGCACAGGCATGAGAGTCTATTAGAATTCGGAACTTGATACCATATTTGGCCATTGTGCCTCCCGTGTATTTTGGCCATCCAAAAATAATTCTTTTTGGACATTAGTCTTTTCGTAATCATCTTTGAGAGATTTCCTGATATCGATCGCCTTTTTCATTTTTATCTGAGACATAGCCAATTCTTTTCAGATACTAAATTTCAGAATAGATCGAGCTTGCGAGATTTTCTTCGACCAAGACATATCCAATTCCGCCAGTGAACCATCCAAAATATCCAAAAGGTTAACATTTTCGAAGTGTGTTTCCACCATATCCGCCCAATAAACATATTTTTCCCCCAAGAAGATTAAAATTATTTATGACAGACTTGTAAACTGTTGTTCTACGACCACACGAGCAGGGGAAGTAGCAGGAGTTTTAGTAGAAGTTGACATAATTCACTCACAGAAGCGGACCAAGAATCCTACCAAACAGCTGTAATCTACAACTCACTAAATCCGACACTGCTGAAAAGAAGTAATTAATATTCACTTTTTAATTTACACTCTAGAATTAAGAGAGAGAGAGAGAGTCACCATGGCTGCCACCATAGTGAGAAAGAAATAGGCAGACAGACAAACAAATTGATAGATTGCCAAAATGTTGCCCTAAACCAGATTTCAACTTATGTATGCGAATACTATATAGACGTTCACCTTAACCATTATATCGTTGTCGAAAAGACACATTTATTCAGTTCGCTATTTATAAAAAGTGTTATGAAAACATTACTCTCATTAAAACATACCGAAATTGACAAACGATATCTAGAGTCAAACGGCGCTGACTGACGCGAATCTAACCGTGTCAAATACATAATCGGACGGACGTCATCGCCCACGCCAAACCCGAATGAATCATTGGTGGCTTTCAAACATAGCGTAGCGTTGTGCCACGTGGCGCCACATCATTGAACGTCGAAAATGATAGGAGGAGGAAGGATGGCTCCCAAGTTGACAAGTGTCAACCAGAAGGCCATGTTCTACAATGGCCGTACAAGAAGTACAATCGGCCACTGTACCTTCTTCTACTATACACCCTTTTGATTGGCCGAGGGTAGAGTAGTAAGTAGTTGTGAGTAGGAGTTAAGGGACTTAGCGTGTTTGAGGCGCCTCTCTCCAAATGACCTTTTGTATTTATAGGCCATCTTTCACCAGCCATAACTAACTGCTCAGGGGAGCAAATTCAGTGATTCTTTTTGCGTTTGACTCAACGGAGTCTTGTCCTCAGTGGGGTGAGGCTCGTTAGAATATTTGTGTGCTTGGGCGGCACTTATTCAATGGGAAAGTGAAAGGGTAAAATATTATCCTAGAAGCTTTACATAGGCTGCTTATTTTGTGGGTTAATGCAAACCACAAAATTTCAGGTTATGGTCCCACCCTCTAGGGTGCCCATATTTAAGGATCAAACTTTCTTTATTGGGAAATGATGATGGAGGGAGAACTTTTTGAGAAGCACTTATGGGGCATAGTGTCCGAGCAAATTTGATGCCCACCTCCACTTGGGCTTGGAGGAACACGTTTTACTGGCACCTTCGTCACAACAGTTGTTAAAACATCAACCACCATCACGAACCATGACGAGGAAGGGGAGGAAATAATCATGGAAGGATAAAAAAGAGGAGTTGCTTCTCGAGGGACTTCATTGTCAAGGACGATACCGAGAGCAACACCACTAGCAATGGTGACAAGGAGTCAGACCGAACGGTCAGAATATGAAAATTGGAACTATAAGAACAAGGTGGCTAAGCTCTTAATCCTCAATAGTGTAGTGAAGGGTATTACCATTACCCTTATGTATGTTAGATCTCCCTCTCATATTTGGGTATCTCTAGTAAACAAATATAAAAGTGGGTCATTGCAGTAGCAACAGCTGGTAGAAAATAAGATTTTAGCTTAGACTTACAAGGGAGGAAGTATGAATGCTTATTGCAATGACTTAGGGTTATTTTTTGGAGAACTAGAGAGCGCAGGTAATTCATGGTTTGAGAGACAAAGAGTAAATACATTGATATTGAAACTACGTGAAGAGTATGAGAATATCATTAGTCAGTTGCAGGATCTAGGTGAAAGCAATTAGAATTGGGATGATACAGTGGGGATGATTTTAGTGAAAGAGAGTACCATAGAAATTAGGAGAGGAAGTCCGAGTGTTGAAGCATTTGCTACAAGGTCTGATTGGAGGAACCGTGATGAGGAAAAGGGAAAGGATCCTTATCGAAACTTTGGAGGTAAAGGACAAAGAGGGGTCAGATTTGATCGATAAGGGAGAGGAGCTCCTCGAGGTGGATTATGTCATTCTGCAAGAAACCGGTACATTATATGGCAGATTGTGTCAAACTTGCACATCTCTGACTGAAAGATGGACAAGGTTTCTCAAAAGATGGAGTAAAAAAAATAGTTTTTCTGACTCAAGTTCATGACGAGGAAAAAGATGACGTAACCGAAATAGAAGAGGAGCTTCAGGAGCTTATTCTTAAACTAAAAACACTGAGAAGCATGCAAACATTCTACGGAGACAAAATTTTGCTTTCGGAGGTAAGGGGGATCCACCTGAGGATGGGTGGATCATAGACTCAAGGGCCTCAATGCATATGTGCAAGGATAAGAGGTGGTTTACTAAATTAAGCAAAATTCCAACAGTTGAGATAGAGTATGGAGATGGTAGAGTAGAAACCACAAGTCATGTTGGATCGGTTGATTTAAAAGTTCTAGTTGATGGAAAGGCTTCAATTGTAACACTCTTAGATGTTATTTACATTCCACAGCTTAGCAAGAATCTAGTCTCTACAGTTGTTCTAGATAAAAAAGAGTTTGAAACCGGAACTAAGAAAGGAATCTTCACAGCTAGCTTTGACAATGAGGTTTATTTCATAGCTAAAAGGGTAGTCAAGGAATGTTCAATATTGTACTTTTCAATGAAAAGGGTGTTCTCTACTTGTGTGGAAGTGATATGATGCTTTGGCACAAGAGGTTGGGGCTTGTGAATCTAGATAGATTAAAAAAAATGTTGAAAAAGGGAATAGTGGATGGAATTGAGTTTGGGGATGATGAGACCTCAAATGATTGTAGTGGATGTGCCCATGGGAATATTCGTAGACTTCCATTTCCAAAGGCATCCACATTTAGAAGAGAGAAAGTATTAGATCTAGTTAACACTGATGTTTGGGGACCTGCTAGGTATGCTTCACATGGGGGGAAAAGATGGATGCTAACCATTACAAATGATTGGTATAGATACACTAAGGTATATTTTCTTAGACATAAGTCAGAGGTACTAAGATGTTTCAAAGAATACAAAGTATAGAGTGAAAAATTACATGAAACCTCAATAAAGGAAATAAGAAGTGATAATGGGAAAGAATACACCCCAAAGGAATTTGAAGAATTTATTAAAGAAGAAGGAATCCATCATGAGAAAACTGTTCCTTATAATCCGGAACAAAATGGAGTAGCAGAAAGAGTGAATAGAACTTTAGGAGATATGTCTAGAAGTATGCTTACTGATAAAAAAATAGGATTGTAGTTTTGGGCCGAGTCTATCAACTATGCAAACTTCATCAAAAATAGAGTGCTAACTTCGTCAAATAAAGAGGAAATTCAGTATGAAAGGTGGACGGGAAAAAAACTAGATTTGTCTAGTTTGAGAGTGTTCGGAAGTCAAGTCTACAGTTTGGATTCCGATAAGACTAAATGGAAGTTAGAGGGAAGAGGGAAACCACGATATCTTGTAAGATATGATAAGAGCACAAAAAGATATCGAGTGTATGACTTGAAAAAAAAAGATATCATTTTGGTAAAACACATAGTGGCAATGAATGAAGTAAAGTCTATTGATCCATTCAAATATAACAAAGAAGTCAAAATCAGATTTGAATCGGGTTAGTATTCTGACTTTAACTTGGGAAATGAAGAGAATGAAGACGGAGAGAAGGAAAAATCTGCAGATGTGCCAAAAGAGAAGGACGAAAAGAAAACATCCGAGGTAACACCACAATACGACGTGGAAACAGTCGAGGAACTTGATCAAACACCGGAATTGGAAGTTAGGGGAGATGAAAATCTTCCTAAATGAAACCCAAGGATGCCTTCCATACCGGCGTTAGATTTTGAAGGAGGAAAAACAAGTACTAATCGTCTTCAAGAAAGACATGTAATTAACAAACTCACAAAGATGTCTCACCCAGAATAACCTCAGACATACTTAGAGGCCATAAATACCCCAAAAAGCAGCTGGTGGATCAATACCATCAATAAAGAAATGGCCTCTATCATAAGAGCCAATACATGGGAGCTGGTAGATTGTCCACCGGATATAAAAACCGATTGGATGTAAGTGGGTTTTTAAGCTTAAACTAAACCCAGATAATACTATTGAAAGATATAAGGCTAGGTTGGTTTTAAAGGTTAGACCCAGAAAGAAGGAATAGACTATGAAGAAACCTTTGCTCCCGTAGTCAAATTCCCTTTTGTCACAATCCTCTTAAGTTCAGCCGCAATTAAGGATATGGAAATACACCAGATGGATATTAAGACCACCTTCTTACACGGAGAGTTGGAAGAAGAAAGCTGCATGAAGCAACCGGAAGAATAGTTGAAAAGTGGAGGAGAAAGTAAGGTTTGAAACTCATAAAATCATTTTATGGCCTTAAGCAAACCCCGCGGCAATGGAACATAAAATTGAACCAATTTGTGACAGGTTTGGAATACATTAGAACAAGTTCAGATCACTCCATATATATATTTGAGGATGAAAATAGAGTGATATTTATTGCTATTTATGTTGATGATTTGTTAGTCTTAAGGCAAGTCCTTAGATAAAATTAACAAACTCAAACAGGATCTGAGAAGTCGGTTTGACATGAAAGATCTCGGCGAAGCAAAATATATTTTGGGGATTCAAATGAGGGATAGAGGGAATAGAATTATAAGACTCACTCAGAAAGAAACTACCGGTAATATGCTACAAAAGTTTCACATAGAGAAAGCAAATGGGTGTACCACTCCCATGGATCTTAAGAAAGTATTCGAGCGGTGTGAAGAGAGAGGGATATTGATTTTGAATGATAAGATAGATGAGGAAGAAAATAGGTTTATGGAAGGAATTCCTTATAGGCAAATTGTAGGCAGTTTAATTTACTTTATGAATTGTACACTTCCGGACATAGCTGCGGCTGTAGGCGTTCTCAGTAGAAGTCTAAATGAACATAGGAAAAGAGACTAGGAAGCGGCCAAAAGAGTGATGAAATATTTGGTAGGAACAAGGGAATTATGGTTGCATTTGGGAGGGGAGCACACTGACATCACCACTTAGAGTGATGCTAGTTATGGGGATGTTCGTTCGAGACGATGTACAACTAGATATGTGTTGCAAATTGGATATAGTGCATGTTGTTGGAGTAGTAAACAACAGAAAGTAGTTGCTCAATCTACTATGGAGGCTGAATAAATGGCTTCATGTGCTGCCACTAAAGAATTAATGTGGGTAAAATCTCTACTTGAAGAACTTGTGTTCATGAAATCTGGGACTCATAATGTCTTTGTGATAATCAAGTTGATATCTCTATCGTAGCTAATCCAAAACACCATTTCTAAATATATGAATATAAAACTAAGCTTTTTCAGAGAGAAGGTTGAGAAAAAAATAATTTAACTGGTTCATAAAAGTGATAAAGAGATGATTGCAGACATGATGACAAACGCGGTACCTTCTGCTAAGTTAAAATTCTACAGATAAAATTGTGGACTTAAATTAAAAGTTGACTAAGTAATTAAAAGAAGGGATGAAAAGAAGTAATTAATATTCACTTTTTAATTTAGACTTTAGATTAAAGAGAGAGAGAGAGAGAGTCACCATGGCTGCCGCCATAGTCAGAAAGAAACAGGTAGAAAGATTGATAGATTGCCAAAATGTTGCCCTAAACCATATTTGAACCTAAGTCTGCGAAGTACTACATAGACGTACGCCTTAACCATTATGGCGTTATTGAAACAAAACATATATTCAGTTCGCTATTTATTCAAAGTGTTGCGCAAAGGTCACTTTCATTAAAACATACCAAAATTGACGAAACGACATCTATAGTCAAACGACGCTCGCGGAAGCGAATCTAACCGTGTAAATACATGATCGGATAGACGTCGTCGCCCCTGCCAAATCCGAATGAATCTTTGGCGGCTTTCGAACATAGCGGCGCTCTCTGCCACGTGGCGCCACATAACTGGACGTCGGAAAGGATGTGAGGAACGGTGGCTCCCATGTTGACAAGTGTCAACTACAAGGTCATGTTCTACAATGGCCGTACAAGAAGTACAATCGGCCACTATACCTTATTGTACTATACACCCTTTGATTGGCCGAGGGTAGAGTAGTAAGTAGTTGTGAGTAGGAGTTAAGGGAATTAGCGTGTTTGAGGCGCCTCCCTCCAGGTGACCTTTTGTATTTATAGGCCATCTTTGACCAGCCATAACTAACTGCTCAAGGGAGCAAATTCAGGAATATTTTTTGCGTTTGACCTAGGGGTGTCTTTTCCTCACAAAGGTGAGGGTGGTCATAATATTTTTATGAATGGGCGGCACTTATTCAGTGGGTAAGTGAAAGGGTAAAATATTATCTTTGAGGCTTTACATAGGCAGCTCATTTTGTGGGTTAATGGAAACCACAAAACTTCAATTACAACAATTGAAACTGCTTTCGACTATACCTTAGTATAGAATATCACAAATACTGATAACTCCCAAAGCTCAGCCCAATGGATTCAACATATACCAAGATATGCAACTCAGAAGTTTCCCAAAAATAGTCTGCAAATTACATAGTCTGGAAGTCTGGATACATCAAATGTTCTAAGTCATAAGTCTTATACTCGTAGTGAGTTTATACTCTAAGTTTTCCTATTACATACTGGTGTACCTCCGATACAAATATTCTTGAGAGATACTTCCAAGAATGAAACTGCCACTAAAGTCTATGTACTCCTAATCACGAAAAGCTAATTTTGCCATTGAACAATCAATATTTAATAAGAGATCAATATAAGTGATTGTACAATTACTTGCCGTTGGCTTAATTACAATTGTTCGGATGCGTCTATCCGCATGTTGGGAAAACATCTGATAACAAATCACTTATGATCCTTTTATGAATCTCGTCCATCGACTTGATTCATATGAACCAGAGTTGCGTTGTCCCGTTCCGAATCATATTAACGTCACCGTAGCTTCGTTGCTGCTGTGTCATCCTGTTCCAAATCATATTCAAAATAACCGAAGTTGCTTTGTCCCATTTGCGTTGCAACTGTTTTGTCCCATCTCCGTCGCAGCTGCTTTGTCCCATCTGCGTCGCAAATGCTTTGTCTCGTTCAATGTGTGACAGACATATGTGGATGCCGGTGCCATTCTGAAATACGTTTTCTATCGTTAAGTGACGACGCGAGTCTTTTACGCTATATTTTGATGTCTTTCTACCGTCACAAAAATTTACTGAGTCTTAAAACTTTCCAAAATCAACAGTTTGAGATTTCTTTTTCTTGGCTTCTGTTTTGTGTTCATATGTCCATTTGTACAAATTACTCAATTTTTGTTCGTAATTCTTGTTTGTGTTTGAGTTTTTGAGTTGTCTTTGTATTGATGGGGTTGTCTTGGTATATTTCATATTTATTTATTTGTGTGTTTTTTGTATATTATTTATTTTGGTTCGTTGTTTTTTGGTAAGATAGTGCAAGTTACTATTTTCAAGTGCTCGACGTTTTCATGTAATAGTTTTTTTCTAAGAGTTTTTTTTGGTAATAAGAAATTGCCTATTACAATATTGTTCTCGATGCTTTTTGTCATTTTATGTAACCGTAGCAGTCTTTGTGTTTCCAAGTAACATCTCTTGTGTTTTTGCATAATGGTTCCTGGTATTTCTATGGGACAGTTCCTATCGTGGTTTTTACATGGCAAGTTCTCTCGCAGCTAAACTTTTTAGCCCTCATTGACCAAAGTTGAGCTGGCAAGAGCCGATCAACATTTTTTTTTTGACTTAAAATATTCTTGAAGGATTTTTTAAAAGATTTGAAGGACAAATTGGCGGACAGAATGTCAAATTTATAATTTTCATTGGGGTGAACTTTTTGATGATGGGTTGCCCAGTTTTTAAAGTTTTTGTATCGGGATCTGCGCTAATCACTTGTCAACATTGAAATAATGTTCGATATGCTTGGGTGAGTTGATGCCTATCATTGCAGCAAGCCTGATGGCAATAATTGTGCTTTGGCCGCCATTCAAAGCCGTCGATATGGTCTCCAGATGCATTTTACCCGTCAAAACCAAGCATTGAGCCGAAAATAGTGAAATGATTTGGTTTGAACACATTGTTACAAAATGTTACAAAATCGTCCTTTAGGAGTCTTCAACTTGACTTGACTGAATTCAAAAATTTTGAGCAGCGCTATGTGTTTCGTCCTCTTTAACTTTTTGGTTTTTCCTGTAACATGAAATCAACTCTCTCTTTTCTAAGAAAACCTCAATTATTTCCTTGAAGGTGTCAAACATTAGGAGGTTTGAATAAAACTAGAGGCTATAATGGCTAGATTCACACAACTAAAAAAAACACACAATAATGCAATTCACCTCAATACATTTAATATTACACAAAAATGAGTCACAAACAACATCTAAGCGGGAAAGAGGGTTTCCCATAGTAGTAATACCTCTTTGAAGCTTGCTAGTCTTGTTGACGGGTACACTATCGTATTCCCTGTTTAACGCCTAGAGTTCACTTTCCATTGCCTCGAGTTCACTTTCCATTGCCTCTGCTTTTGCCATCATCTCTGTAATGACACAAAATATGTTATTTCAAACAGTGTTGGAATTTAAAAAAAAACTAAATGTTTCAAAGTTTTACGAAAATTAATCAAAAGGGACCTTCATTGACGAGTCGGCCGAATAACTAGCACTTAAGTGCCTACTAAAGTGGTGAGGCAATGGAATTTGGATTGTAGAACCGTCACCTAACAAAAACAAAATCAATGAAGAAGGACAAAAAAATAGCAAGGTAATAGAGTGACGTAATATTACATTTGAGGAATATCGACTGCATAACAACAGAGGAGGCTAGAATGTACTAGAGTTAATACATACTCATTGTAATTCGCATGAGTGTGGTTTTCTTGCGCAATCAAAAACCAAGGCTAATAAAGTTATTTGGCTAATTGGCCCACAATGAGCCACATGGCAAGGCATGATCCTCATGATGCGGAGAAATATATGCAGACGTGAAATGAAATTGAATGATATGAATAAAGAGAAATATTATATACATCATGAGAAATGACAAATGTGAATGGGAAGAAGAGTAGGGAATGAATACTCCCTTGACGTGACATGAACCTAATAATCCGTGGGTCACCCACTAAGCTCCCAAGTCTTCCACGTATTCTCTACAAGAGTTATCTCAAAAGAATCAACAAAGAAAAATAAACAACTCCAACCGAAACAAAGAAAATTAGATTCTTTCAAAAATGAAACATTATCAAGATAACCGAAATGCTAAACAACAAATACACTCAAGCAAACTGTCTAGCTGTCCGGAGAATGACGCAACATGATACAACATGCCACTCCTCAAGCCTCCACTTCACCAATCGCTAAAAAGACAGAGGGAAACCTTTCAAACTTGGCCGAACCTGTGTGGATTAAAAATGAGGAAGAAAACAAGGAGATAAAAATTTGCATTCAAACTAGCATATATCACTAGCTAACAAGAAGAAAAAGAAATAATGGGCAATCGGTGGCAAAGAGGAAGCAAGAAAATAGCTCCCACCCCAAGAGAAAATTCTTTTCCGAAAACAAAATTCTCTAGTGTAAGAATTAGCCTAAGTAGGAGCTAAGATACACCTAACGCGAAACTAGCCTATTTTATATGAAAGCACTACTTAAGATGTTGGCCAATAGGTGGCCAACATTGTCTGTCGTTCCTTTGACATAATACACGGTCCAAGCGTAAAAACCCTCCCTATCTACATGTACGCGTGAACCTACCTGGGTACACGACTTAGAACTTAACCGGAAATTGAAGCGCCACCAAGCGCTCCTTGTACGCGTGATCCATACGACGCCTAACGATATATGTGGCTGTACCTTGAAATGGCGTATCTACGCACAAAATAAAAAAAAAATGGCACGGAATCAGTACCTCCTCAAGAAGACGTGCAGACGAATAGCCTACACGTCAAAAATAAGTACGTCGCAAATGTGAATTGAAAAAGCACACGCCTAATATCATGCGTGCGTGCAAATGTCGTGCGTGCATGCCAAATATCGTGAGCGCGTGCAAAATATCGTGCATGTGTGCGAAATATCGTGCGTGCATGCCTAAAATCATACCTGTGTGCAAAATACCGTGCCTACATACTAAAAAGATCATGCGTTATGATAACTGTCGTGTATGAGAGGGAAGCAAGGCTAATCATGCAGCATAATCAGCAATGTCATGTGGAAAAAAATATATAGACGTGAAATGAAACTAAATGACATGAATAAAAACAAAAATTATATACATCATGAGAAATGACAAATGTGATAGGGAAGAAGAATAGGGAAAAAATACTCCTTTAACGTGACATGAACCCAATAATCCCCCCCGCAACTATTTAGCTGCCCCTGAATTAAGACCTAATTCTATCGTAAAGAAATAGAGTGGCATCAGAATATTGAAAAGTAAGCTTTAGTAAGACTTAGAAATTTGAGTCTAGGACTTATAATATTTGTTTACTACCAATTTTCAATATTAACTTGTTTTAGTGTGGATTTTTGTAGTATCTACTCGAGTAGTTATCTTAGAGTAAATTAGTGTGTACGGCCGCCTATGAAAGCAGACGTGATAAATATCTCACGGATATTTAGGGAGACGTGATAAATATCTCACGGATATTTAGGGTTTAGATATTGTTACTAGAAAATCTTGGTCCAAGTACTTAGATTTTTGTCAGTAGATTGTTAGGTGAACCCTACATATGTTTTAGATGTTTTCTAAATCTTTTGAGTATTTAGTTCGAATAAGACCGAACAAGTTGACACCGAATTTACATTCTACACAAAGTTAACGAAATGAGAGCACTAAGTGCACTTTAAGGTGTATTCTGTTCTATTGTCTTTGAATTAGCTGTAGTATATGTTTGTCTGGTACAAAGATCTTTGCTTCTCCTCTCATGTCTACCAATGGCTCTGTTCTCGTCGGTGCAAATGTGACTCCTAGTGGGAGTGGATCACAGTTAAGTCAGAATGCCCATGACTTTCAACAGGTTATGGGCCCACCGCCCAAATTGCCTATGTTTGATGGAAAAAACTTCTTATATTGGGAAAAAATGCTGAGCTCATATTCCGAGGAGAGGGAATTGTCACCTATTGTGAAAAGAAGCGCCGATGACACTGCACCGGATTGGACAAAAAAAAATATCCACTGCCTCAACGCTTTAAAAACAGGCAATGACAAAAGATTTGGTAATATCGTATCTTGTGTTGGAAAAAGCTTCTGAACTTTGGTTCAACATATGTGCTATGTATGTTCAGCTAGATGATACTGTCCAAACTAACATAGCCACACATATTTTTGAGTTTAAGTATTCTAAAGGTAGTAAGTCAGATCATTGTCATGCTATGAAAAGGTTGTTCTTTCAGAGTACAAGTGTAAGTGGGGAGATTTCACCACATCAGCAGGCTATGTTTTTGATGAGAACCTTATCTTATGAGTATAAGGGAGCCATGGATAGGCTTAGGGCTCTTCCACAACGTTAGTGGAATATAACGTTAGCAATTCATTTTATTTTAAGCAAAGAAGCTAACCTGATTTCACAAAGAGGTGGTAGTAAGTCTGTCAGGCACTAGCTAACTAGGCTAACTAGTTTTCAGACTCTAAGGTTGGTAGTGGCAGTGCTAGAGGTATTCGTAGAAGACCACCATTGACATGCTATTTTTGTTATGAAAAGGGCCATGTTTTCACGTTGTGTAATGCATACAAGAGAGCGAAAGCTATTGGAAATTTGTTCGCTATTGTTGGGACGAAAGTCGAGTTCCATTTCAAAAAAGTGGACGACCAACAACATTTTCCAACGCACTTCATGAGGAGGACGTGAGCAGCTTTCCCGATAATAGCGAAAAGAAATAATTTTGCGATAGCCTAAGCATTGGAAGGCGTGGAGCAAGACGAATGGATTATGGACTCCGGTGCATCTGCACACTTGTGCCGTAGTTGCCATCTATTTGAGAATATTCAATTTACCTCTCCTGTCAAAATTTATTTCAGTGATGACTCTTTTGTTGTGTCCAAAGCTAAAAGGAGGGTGTCGTTGATGCTGAACGTAGAGGGAAAGCATGTGAAAAGGGTCTTGGAAGATGTGTTGCATGTCCCAACTTTTAAAAGGATTTTTTTCTCTACATCACTTGTAAAAAAGAAAGGTTTAAAACCATATCTAAGAATGGGAAGAAAACAGTGAGTAAGAATGGGAAAATAGCTGCAAAGGGATTTGTGGGAGCAACTTGTACCCTCTTAGTCTTGCAAATGATAATGAGAATGATGTTATGTACTCTAGTGTAATCAATGATTGTGATATATGGCATAAACAGTTAGGACATGTGAACTATGATAGATTAGAAAGGATGGTAAATCATAAAATGGTGGAAGGTGTAAAAATTAGTCAAAAACAAACATCAAATGTATGTGATGGTTGTGCAATGGGAAAAATTAATAGGTTGCCTTTCCCTTTGCAAACAAATCATAGAACTAGCAGGGTGCTAGAAATAATTTATTCAGATGTATGGGGGCCATCTAGGTATCCTTCTGTAGGAGGTGCTAAGTATTGTTCTACAACCACCGTTGCAGGCGGAAAACCAGCAGTAGTAGTGGAAGTAGACATTAAAAACAACAGAAACTATCAAAACACCTACTCAACAACCAACTTTGATCCAACACAAAATATGACTCAAAAGGCTAATATGCCCCAAATTTGTCATAGTAATACACAACAGATTAATCTGACAATTCCCAAAATTGCAGCCCAAATGACTTAGTTAACTATAAGATATGATGTTTGGAAGTTTCATCAAAACTGCCCTTAGAAATCATATTCCCAAAACTGGATGATACAAAATTGTCTAAGTCCTAAACTATATACTCACACTGAGTATCTACTGGTCACACTAATAGGGGTGACTGTACAACAGTACTTTCTTGACTAACGACAAAGTATCCAGCTTGTACTTTACTGCACCGTGAGTACCTCCAAAAACCTAATTCATGAAACACTAATTTCTATTACACTATACTACAAAACAATGTTATTCAAATATTTTCAGATGGGGAACCGTACAATAAACGTTCCAGGTACTTAGTCACGGTGGTCGCTAAAGTCTAGCCGACTGTCGTAGTGTAGTACGAAGCACCTGAGTGTTTCGTCACTTGTGGTCCCACGTGAATCATGCTTTATTACTTGTGGACCCACGTGAATCACGCTTGTGGTCCCAGGTGAATCGCGTCCGTCGACACGACTCGAAATCAATGATCATAAAAAGTACCGTACCAAACATTTTCGAAATATTTGGACGTTTCCAATCAATGATTATAGAAATGTCTCGTAGTATACATTTCCAAAATATCCGTATGATTCCAAAAATAACGTAACATATATTTTCCGAAGTATCTGGACAAGATTCATTCCGTGTGATCCGACAATTCTAATTGTCTATTGCGCGACGCGTGCCCGCGCCACTCCGTTAAACGTGTAAAGGTACAATACACTCTACTGTAATTTTGTTACTGTAATACTAATAAAGGTAAGTATTAAATAAAACTACTTAGAAAATATTCTAAGTCTTTTTGGTCTCCTCTCACAAACTTATCTACTGATATAAAGATTTTAAAATTCAACACTCTCATAAATCTTAACTCTATTTTACTCACTTAGTCCAATAGCCTCTCTGCAAAAATGCAATTTAGGAGCTGGATGGGCTTTTGTTAACATGTCAGCCACAATCTTCTCATCCGGTAAATATCAAAATTTAATTACTTTTTCAAGTAATTTTTCTGTGACAAAGTGAAGTCTAACATCTATGTGTTTGTTCTTAAAGTGATGGCTGGGGTTAGAGGCAATTGCAATGGTTGCCTGGTTATCACACCAGATAGCTTGAAGACCTGTTTGCATATACCCAAGTTCTTGTAAAATGCACATGACCCATAGGAGCTCCTTGAGGGCGGAAGTTGCTGCCATATATTCTGACTCTATTGTGGATTGAGCTGTAACCTTTTGTAATTCGCTACTCCAACAGCTAGTTCCATCTCCAATCTTGAGAACAAAGTCGGCTGTAGATTTTCGGCTTGGCATGTCTCCATAGCCAGCATCGCTCCACGTGTGTATTTTCACCTCTCCTCCTCCGAGTACAAGCTTAAGATTTCGAGTACATGCAAGAAATCTCAACACCTTTTTTGCTGCTTCATAGTCTGCCTTTTTAGGGTTCTGGAGACTTCTACTCAAGACTCCCACAGCTGCTGCAATATCAGGTCTCGTACATTTCATAAAATATATATGACTTCAAACTACTTGTATATATGGATTTGAAGCCATAAACTCTTCCTCGCCAGTCTCTAGACCCTCATAAACCATTATGCCTGAGTCTGAATCAATTCCTTCCAATTTTCTGCCTGAATTCCATATGAGTTACACATCCTTTTACATATTTCATTTCAAATCTTTCCTGCATGTTACTTATTGCTTCTTTCTGAGTCAACATAATCACCCTTTTTTTTGCCTCTTTCTACTAGTATACCTAAGATATATTAGGCCTCTCAGAGGTCCTTTATCTCAAACCTAGACCTTAAAGCCGCTTTAATGCGGTTTATTTTTTCAATTGACTTATTAATAATAGATCATCCACATATACACAAATGTAAATTATCCCATCCTCTCCTTGTAGAACATATATAGAATGATCTGAGCTAATTCTCTTTAAACCTAGCCCAGTCAAAAACTCATCTAACTTCAAATTCCATTGACGCGGGGCTTGTTTTAGCCCATAAAAAGATTTCATCAACTTACACACTAATTCTTGCTTTCCTTTTTCTACATACATTTTGTTGTCCATAGCCATTTTCAGCCATGGATTTACCCTCGGAAGCACCACAGACTACCCCAAAACAGCCTACTTTGATTCCACTCAGAATTCTACAGAATTACCAAAACAAGATGAAACTTCACAGATAGAATATTCCTAGAACACTAAGTATTCCTACCAATTTTCATATAAATATACCAACCAGAATTTCCGCATCACCCAGTCAAAGTTGCAGAAAAACAGCCTGCCAGAATCAACCCCACAAAAGACCGACTTCACAATGAAGCCCAAAGCAAACCAGGTATACAATAGACCTGCAAATTTGCCACAATACATAAAGTTTACCAAAGAACCAACATGCAAAATTTCAATAAATTCTGCCCAAAGATCACAATGATCTTTCACTTCAAAAATCCCAAAAACTGCAATCACAGTTTTTCCATACAAGGGGATTCCTACCTAAAATATTCTAAGTTCTACACATATACAAGTGAACCCGCAGCTGATCTACGCCGTACCATAAATAACGTGGTCATCCTAACAAGACTAACCGGCTGTCTACTGTACAATGTATTTCCACTCATTTAACCGGTGCCAAAATATTCCGCGGCTAACATTTTAGATGCCGAAAAGACAAAGTACTCAATATTTGTCGTCTAATGATTGACGGCGAACTTCGTCCGCCGCTATCCACATCCGTTCACCAATCTTCACGTGGCGTTTTTGTCCCTTAACCAAACTGTACTCCAACAGTCGTACTATACCTCCTTACCACCACGTGCCCCTTGATACGTACCATACCAACACGTGCCCCTGGAGTGTAACGAAACTCTGTACCCCCTCCGGAGTTATATTTCGAACATTACTAATTATTTCCAATTGGATCGCTTTGCGATCCGCCGTTCATTTCACACCCTTTGTTCGCGTCACTTTAATTTTATCCGCACGTTTGCTCCCCCAATCGGCGAATCCATGCAAACCTTCACACTACACCTTATGATGTGCGCACGAAATGTCGCGTACGCACGAAACTATATTTTCCAAAACAACACTCCCCCGAAAATTTAGTTTCGTGCACCCGTAGTTAAAACATAGCGTACCTTTCCGTATATCAATTTTTTTTTTTTTTTTTTTCAACGTCACCACTGCTTTCGCTGCGTTGCTATGCTCCGTTGTTGCGCTGCGTTTGTTGCGCTGCGTTTGTTGCGCTGCGTGCGTTGCGTTGTTGCGCTGCGTTCGTTGCGTTGTTGCGCTGCGATGTGACGCGAACCGCTTCCGCCATGTCTTCCATTTCCTTTAAGAATATCCTCTATAAAATCACTTCTCACGCTGTCTTCTTTTTACCACCTTTTGATCCTATTTTCTTCTTTTAGTGATCCTTTGAGTCTTGCATCTTTTCTTTGCTTTCTTAATGTATTTTTGTGTTTTCTGTAGGTTTACATCTTTGTCACTGTTTTCTACCAATTTAATGTCATGAATTCTAAATCCTTCTTTTTTCTTCACTAATCTCTTCTTCAGGTTTTCTTTTCCTATTTTTCCAATTTTTGCAGTTTTCCTCTCTCTTTCTCTAAGGTCATTGAATTCTACATCCACATTATTTTTCAGTTCCACCATCACTTCCCCTTCTCTTCCTCCAACTCTTTTTACTTTACTTAACTCTCCCTCGTGTAAGCATTTTTCACTCACTAATCTGTCACCATAAAATGTTTCAAAATCCGCGTCTTTTTCTCTCTCCTTTTCCTCCACACCATCTTCGGTGACAATACTTTTTCCCTCTCCGTCCTCGGTCTCTACATTTCCAAAAATGACGGCCGGCAACCAAACAAATTTCTCGAAAGAAGGTGTAACCCTTTTGTCTTCACAATATTTCCTCGGATTAGTAAATGCATTCTGTTGCCTTTGTATATGGGGCTGAACTCGGTTGTTGTCCCAACCTTCTCTGAAATTTCCTGTGAAACATGCACTTTTATATAGAGGACATACCCTGAAAGTATGTCCTACATCATTACAATAAAAACAATTTTCTACCTTACAACTTTTCTTATTTCTTTGAAAGTGTGATCTGACACCTTGAAAGTTCCCCCTAATCTTTAGAGCCTCATTATTCGCCTCTTCTTCTAAAACACACCTAATTGCTAATTGTAAGTTCCAATCATTTTTATCAACCTGTTTTAATATATCTAAAGCACACCTATATTCCTTAGGTAATCCTTTCATTAACAGAAAAGCCTTTTGAGCATTTGTAAAGTTTCCACCTGCAATCTCATTTTCTACAAACAATATTTGTAACCCAATACAGTAATTCATCATACTACCTCCATCATACTTATACTCAACTATTTTTGTGACACTACTCATCCAGTGATACACGGAAGTCTTTTGATACACACATTCTAAATCCTTCCATATTTCAGCTACACTATTCAAACAAATGTAAATCATTACAAATTTCTCAGTCAAGCAAAGCTTGATAATCCTCAAACACTCATCGTTTTTATCCTCCCATCCAGGCGATGATTCAGTACATGTCCCATCCACCACAGTCATCAGCTCCCTTCTCTTGAAGAAGCTCTCCATCATACTCCTCCAGTAATAATAGTTAGATTCATCAAATATGGGTAAGTAAGACTCATCTAATATGGGTAGCCATGGGCGTGGGCCCATTACCTGTTGTCCATAGCCATTTTCAGCCATGGATTTACCCTCGGAAGCACCACAGACTACCCCAAAACAGCCTACTTTGATTCCACTCAGAATTCTACAGAATTACCAAAACAAGATGAAACTTCACAGATAGAATATTCCTAGAACACTAAGTATTCATACCGATTTTCATATAAATATACTTACCAGAATTTCCGCATCACCCAGTCAAAGTTGCAGAAAAACAGCCTGCCAGAATCAACCCCACAAAAGACCGACTTCACAATGAAGCCCAAAGCAAACCAGGTATACAATAGACCTGCAAATTCGCCAAAATACATAAAGTTTACCAAAGAACCATCATGCAAAATTTCAATAAATTCTGCCCAAAGATCACAATGATCTTTCACTTCAAAAATCCCAAAAACTGCAATCACAGTTTTTCCATACAAGGGGATTCCTACCTAAAATATTCTAAGTTCTACACATATACAAGTGAACCCGCAGCTGATCTACGCCGTACCATAAATAACGTGGTCATCCTAACAAGACTAACCGGCTGTCTACCGTACAATGTATTTACACTCATTTAACCGGTGCCAAAATATTCCGCGGCTAACATTTTAGATGCCGAAAAGACAAAGTACTCAATATTTGTCGTCTAATGATTGACGGCGAACTTCGTCCGCCGCTATCCACATCCGTTCACCAATCTTCACGTGGCGTTTTTGTCCCTTAACCAAACTGTACTCCAACAGTCGTACCATACCTCCTTACCACCACGTGCCCCTTGATACGTACCATACCAACACGTGCCCCTGGAGTGTAACGAAACTCTGTACCCCCTCCGGAGTTATATTTCGAACATTACTAATTATTTCCAATCGGATCGCTTTGCGATCCGCCGTTCATTTCACACCCTTTGTTGCGTCACTTTAATTTTATCCGCACGTTTGCTCCCCCAATCGGCGAATCCATGCAAACCTTCACACTAGACCTTATGATGTGCGCACGAAATGTCGCGTACGCACGAAACTATATTTTCCAAAACAACACATTTCAGGTTGCTTCATATTAATAGTTTCTTCTAACTCTCCATGCAAGAAGGCCATTTTAACATCCATTTGATGTATTTTCATATTCTCTATAGCCGCTAGACTTATTAAAATCTTGACAGTGAGAAATCTTGCAAATGGAGAGAAGGTTCTTCAAAGTCAATACCTTCTTTTTGATTGTATCCTTTGGCCACTAGTCTGGCCTTATACCTTTCAATGGTGTTGTTCGGGTTCAACTTCACCTTGAATACCCATTTGCTACCGATAGTTTTTTCTGCCCGGAGGAAGATCCACCAGCTCCCATGTCTGTTTCTCCATAATAGATTTCATTTCATCGTTTGTCGCCTCGATCCACTTATTTCTCTCAGGTGATGAAAAGGATTCCTGAATCGTAAAAGGCTTGTTTGTAACTGCAGAAAAAGCAAAGTGAGAGCTTAATTGCAGACAGTTGCTAGATCTCTTTCCCCCCGAAAATTCTGAGGCTGATATCGTCGGCAACCTCTGATTTTTCTGTTTTGTTTGAATTGTAACTTGAGTTGGTATTGAGTGTGCATCAGTTTCTTCTACCCGAGTTGTAACTTTTGGTGAAGCATCTTGTGAAGGCACTAGAGGAACTGAAGCAAGAGGTGTCCTATTTGATGGTGGAAAGTATACTCGCTGGGTATGGTGAAAAATAACATATTCATGTTTTTCCTTTGCCGATTGATATGGCATTTTAAATATTAAACCGAATCCTGTTCATCTTTAATCTGAATATTCCTAAAGATAATCACTTTCTGTTTCTCAAATACAAAAACTCTAAACTCTTTTGCATTATCATCATACCCCATGAAAATCCTAGGTAGCCTTTAGCCTCCATTTTCCATCTATCGTGTGAAGTGTCTAGAATAAAGCACTTGCTGCCAAAGATCTTAAAGTGACTAACAACTGGTTTTTCTCTTGTCTAAAGCTCATAAGGTGTAGTGCTAACAGATCTAGAAGTAATTATATTCTTAATATAAACATCACAGTTAAGTTTTTAGCCCAAAATTTCAAATCTAGCCTTTTATCTACATGCATGGATCGAGCACTTTCTGTTAATGTCCTATTTAATCTTTCAGAAACACCATTCTGTTCTCGTGTATAGGGAACTTTAAGATTGTGAGTGATACCTTCCTGAAAGAGAAACTTTTCGAATTCCTTTGATGTGTATTCTCCCCCATTGTCCGATCTCAACGCCAAGGTAGGAACTCCGTAAAGTTTTTCCGCCAACGCTTTGTAGTATTTAAAGTGAGTAAACACTTCACTTTTATGTTGCATAAAGTAAAATTTGGTGTACCTCGAGCAGTCATTTGTCAATGTAACCATATAGTGGATGCCTCCAGCTGAAGCCACTTGTGAAGGATCGAGAACATCATAATGTATAAGCTGCAAAACTTTCTCCAATTTGTGGTTTGTTTCCTGTGGAAATGGCAATCTATATCTCTTGCCAAGTGAACAACCATCGCATGATTTTATAGGATGAGAACTAAGAGAAACACCATCAACTTTTCTCGAATTCACCATTTTCTTTAGACTATCATAATTCATATGTCCTAATCTTTTATGCCACAACTCATTTTCACATTGGATACCGGAGTAGAGAACATCATTTTCTTTATATTGAGCCATGTCCATCCGATACATTTTGCTAGCATCTCTAGTTCTTGTTGTTGCTACTTTCCCTTTCTTGCTCACAACCTGTCTACCTCTTTTCAGAATGACTTCAAAGGCTTTGCTCTCTACTAAAGATGTAAAAAAAAGACTATATTTAAAGTCTGGAACATACAAAACATTGTGAACAATTCTCTCTAACGTCTTTCCCCCCACATCTACGATCAAAGATACATCACCCTGAGTTGTGGTTTGAACACTATACCACAAGCATAGTAGATACTTTTTGGAGACGTTTGCTGCAGATTTGTAAAAGCCGCTTTGTTCCAGCACATGTGGGCCGACACTCCGTGTCCATGATCCATCCTTCATCTTTTCGACCATCCATGGCTGCTGCCATAGCAAATAACTCTTCCTCCTCTAGCTCATTGAAGCTCAAAGACTCATGTGCATCAATTGCAGGAGTTGAAAAAAGAACTTTTCCACGGGTGGGATTTCCAGAAAAAGCCTTTGTGATATTTGCTTTGGTGCCAATATGGCTTGTATAAACCTGTCTCATTTGCCTTTTTCAGCTTAAGAGAATAACTGTATCCATGACCCTTCTCACAACAATAAAAAGAGATAGT
>JBBHKE010002409.1:49264-176035 GCA_037447655.1 Zygnema cylindricum | reverse complement strand
CCGCCTCCCCCCTGCCCCTCCCCCTCTCCCTCGCCCTCTGGGATGTCCATTTTTTTTTAAAGGATTATTAGGGGTGTCTTAGGGATTCCTTTGGGGCTTTAAGGTTTTCTACTTTTTAGGAAATATCAGTTTTCTTGGTTTTTTGTATGGTTTTAGGTTCTTTTAAGGTTTTTTTTTTCCATTTTATTGTAGTTTTTTTTTGGCAGTTGTTTTGTATTATAGATTCTATCTTATAGTGCCTTTGGTTTTTCCCCTTTTCTTTTCTCTCCTTCTACTCTTTCAAAGCAGGAATGTGAAGCTTTTTGTTTTAATCTCCTCCGTTGTTTGTTTCCTATTCATTAAACCACCGCTATTCTGACTGGAAGATTTTTTTTGGTCGACACCAGGCTCTTGGTTCGACGAAGTAAACTATTTCGAAGGAAGTTGAAAAAAAGTGGAGATAAAAGCGAACACTCTGTCATTCTCCAAGCTCTCTATAATCAATTTTCTGCGACAAAACAGTGTAAGTTCTTTTTTTGGCCCTTTCTTTTCTTTCCTTTCCTTTTCCTTTTCCTTTTTCCTTTTTTTTTCCTCTCTTTCCCTTTCCCTTTTTCTTTCCCTTTCCTTTCCCTTTCGCTTTCCTTTCCAGTTCGTCTTTGTCTTTATCAATTCCGTTTCCATCTTCTCTTTCTTTGTTGTTTAGTTTTTGTTTCCGTTTTTTTTGCTTGTCTTTATTTGGGAATGCGCTTTTGAATCCCACTACCTAAATCCTAAAGCCTCTTGTACTCTGAATACATCTGAAATACCTTATAAAGAACTCTCATATCCCTTAAGAAAAGAAAGAAACGTCTTAGATATGTAGCAGTTTCTTAGTTATTTTGTTCTCAAAATCTTGAGAGTAGTTGGGAACCTTTTTTCAAATTTGTTTTAACTTATAGAAGGTGATTGTTAAGAAAGTTTTATTTTTATTTTTCGAATTCAACAAAAAGGATTCCTTGCAACGACTTCAAAACTGGAAAGCGTTTGCAAAAGACTTTTTGGAAATATTGCTTCTATTTTCTCCTCTGAAATGTGCGCAAGTGAGTTTGTTTTTGTGTAGCTTTCATTATTCTTATTTTTTTAAAGTTTATTTGCATTTGTTTTTGTATTTTCTTTCTTTCACAGCTGATAGGAATATGCCTCTAATTTTTGAATGGAATTCTCTAGTGCAATCGGCATCGGTAACTTCACCACTTTGTATGGATCAGGCAGTTTTTCTCGGATGTGTTCGGGTAAGAAAGGATTTCAATGTTTTTTCCATTTGTTTTCAGAATTTTCCAGGTTTTCTGTTCTTTTTTCCAGTTTTTCCCTGTTGTTTTGGCCTCTCTTTGGTCCTTTTTTTGGGGTATTTTCCAGTTTTTTGGGGAGATTTTTTGGGTGATGAGGTTTTTACTTTTCTTGGAAAGTAGTCTGGATCAAGAATAATCAATTTTTTCTTTTTCTTTTTTGGAATTTATGCAATTGTTGTTTTGGTAGCAACAACTAAGTTTTACATGTAGTAAAAAGAAAAAAAAAATAACGGTACAGTATTATTTTGAAAAATTTGTGTAGGGCGCTCTCCATCAAGATGGACCTGGAAAAGCTAATAAACTGAAAAGTTTTGTTAAACAATTTTTAGAAATTCCGGAGGAAAAAGCCTCAAATTCAAACTCGAATTCAAATTTTCAAAGTTGGTCGTTTTGGAAAAGATGGTCAAAATGGTCGGAATCAACCGAGTCCTCAAAGTTAAAAAAAATGGAGACTAATACCGATATGGAGTCGAAAAAACCTAATTTATTGTATGTAAAACGAAGTACGGACCACAAAAGAGCTTTCTCAAGAATCTCAGAAAATAAACTCGCCAACCTTTTTTCGAAACAAAACGTAACAACGTGGACCGTAGATTTTGACCAAATGTCCTTCAAAGCTCAATTTAAAGCCGTCCAATGGGCCGACATTATTTTAGGTCTTCATGGAGCGAATTTATTAAACCCGAGTTTGTTTATGAGGGAAGGAACAATTATGATTGAACTTTACCCATGGAATTTCTTATGGATGGGATACGGGAATTCAACGATGACCACCGGTGGTGTCTATATCGGGTATATGATCGATAGACGACCGACACAACCTCTCTCTCGTTTGTCTCTTTCCCGATGTAGTAGAAATAGAGAGTGTACGAGAAAATATCGGGATCTTCAAAACATTGTTCTTTCGAACGATGACTTTGAAATGATACAAATATTGTTATCGCGAGCGGAGAAACTTTCCAAGGACGTGATGAGAATGCGATGGGAGGTCGAGGGAGCAAATTGGAAAGATTTTGAGAAGTTGACAAATAATCATTTTAGTTCGTGTTTAGAGTACGATGTGAACAAGAAAATGGCGTGGGTAGGGTATATGAGGACAAACCCACTTAGTATTGAGGTTTGTGCTCTTAATGTGAGCTCGATAGAAAAGAGAGGAGTATTGCAACGGTCGAGCTTTGTAAGGCAATTTTGGTAGTCATGTGTTATAAATTAACGTGTAAAAAGCTTTTTTAATTGTTTAAGGGAATAAGTGGCTTTAGAGGGCATCTTGTTGCATCGTTCAAATAATAACCGTTGTATACAATCCACACACATCCCAAGATTTAGTCCTTAGGCTTTTTTGGGGCAATAATCAATTTAATTGTTGATGTTTTTAAGTAAATTTAGGGAGAGGATTTGGTGATTCAAATTCTGAAAGGACTTGGAAGGTGTTTATTGGTAGTAATTGATCTCATATATTTTAATTTTGTTGTTTATAATATGGACATATGAAAAAGTTAGCGTTTGTCTATGACTGCATTTTTTGTGCGTTTCTCTGTCACAGTTTATGTTAACATTACTATTCATAGTGGTTATTTCTTTTCCATAATAATGGGCACATAATGAGGGTTTTTAGGGTTTCTGAGATTTATGAGTGAGAGTCATCCAAACCTACAGAGGACAAGAGCAATAAGAGTACAAATATACAGCCGTATTGGACTGATAAATGCCTTCAAATAGTAGAAATTTGATTCGAGGAAGAACGAAGTAGTTGAAATTCCAACTTTTTTTTCCAAAACATTCATAAAAAAACATAGGAGGACTTGACACGAAATATAACTTTCAAGAAGATGATGCAATTTGTCAAGAGATTCACTGCCCGTCGCTACTAGAGTTAGTCACTACTACTTGTGTGGATGTTTTTCTTACCCGAATTAAGTGTTAATCAGAGTAATTTAATTAACCTATAATAATTTACGGAAAGAACATAAAATTTCTGAAGTAAAACATGATCCAGTTTAGAGTGAAGCCTAGCTGTACCAAACAAAACCGTTTTTTCACCCTTCGAATTGTTAAACTTCCTTTCGGATTTTTACGACTATATTCCAAAAACTGGAACCTTTTTTAAACCGATGTACCATACGAGCGTACGGTGGCAGAGTATCTAATAGTACGAGAGTACTAAAGGTACGTGTAAATAAAGTACAAAAAATAGCGTGCTTATTTACTCCTGACGTGCATTACATTTTACGATGTAACTTTTTAAGGTTTCTTAGCATTTTTTAGCGTTCGTTTTTATTTATTTTTTAAAAGTGCTAACCGTTTAACGGTCTAAGCGGTGCATTCGGTCAACTCCAACGATTTCCAAACCGGGATTGTGAAACCATTTTCGGTCAGACCAAAAAGAAGATGAACAAAACAAAACCGAACCGGATCGAACCGAACCAAGTCAAGAGTTACACCGCTCTTTGTTATTAGTGTTAAAGTTTTTTTCGCCACTAAAACATATTTTCTCCGTGCACACTTGTCAGATTGTCAATCAGAGGCCAACAATAGGAAGGTGAGAATCGTCCCTTCCAATAGCAATCGCCGGATCAACAATCCGACAAGTGTGCACGAAGAAAAGATGTTTTAAGTGGCGAAAATAACTTTAACACTCACTAGCTGTTAAAACTACACTGCACTAACCATCGCTATAGTACTACACCGTTTTTCCTCATCATCTCATTTTAGCCCATTTTCCTTCGACTCCTGTATTGTCGTATTCAAATACTTTTCTGGTTTTTTTCCCTCTTTGTACCAAGACGGTTTTTCCATTACCAGGTTGACGACAAGCTGTCCTTTTTCAATTCCCTTAGATCCAAAAGTTGAATATGGAATTTCCACAGGCGCTCTTTCTTGTTATGGTTAATTTTCTTCGAGGTGCCACGTGGCAATCGGAAGGCTGTAGCACTCGGCCCGGATTGGCCCCAAATGTTTTCGACCAAAACATGTTTCGGCTTACGGCGGTTCACATGTATCCAAAGGCATCCAAAATAAGACTATTCTACACGTGTGAGGCAGCTAAAGCGAATAAACATTCCACGCGTGCGAACAATTTCAGCATGACTGTGCATCGCCGTTACGAATTGAGTTGTAATGCAAGCGGGCGACGCGACTACACGTGCGAAAATAGGTGGAAATGCTAGGGACGTGCTGAAAACACAGCCGATGATATGGACGGTGCGATTTAATCGGAACCATTTCGCCGGAAAAACGAACGGTTCTCCGTGTTTCTCATTGTTTCGCAATATTATTCAATGATCCGCGTGACGGGGGCAGGTGCCGACGAAAGTCGTAACGGTTTCAAACAGATGGAATGTTCGGGCGCACTGTCGCTTTGCTGCCACTGTACGGACGTAGCGCAAATGACCAATGTGAGTTTGTTAGAGAAAAGTTAACGGACGCCCGAGCACTTTTCCTCCCCCCAAACAGGTACTTTGACCAATAGAATAGCGTCATTCGAACCATTATTATGTACTACAAGTTTAAAGAAGGGCTCTCCAATGTTTTTCTTTGCGCGTGCAATTTAACGTTTTGGATACGCATGCAGCCGCCCATAGCTGTCTATGCAAGGGCATGGCACGCGTCGAAAGCACCCACACTTATGAGAGTTAATATTGTCGGATGCATGCAGCCGCCTTACATGACACGCAACCTGATGCTGCCCCCTTTTTTTTTTTCTGCGAGTCACAGAGTTTGAATCTGTTGACTCGGTCAGTTCAGAATTTCAGATGCGACCGCCTCGACGGTACGGTAGCTCCGCCAATCGCTATTAGCGTACACCGCGCATCGTTATTAGTGTCAAAGTTTAAATAGTGTGTAAGTAAATATACCGTCATTGACGCTAATTAAGAATTTGAAAATTAAAAAAAAATAGGTTTATTCTAATTTCAGTGTTCACGCTAATTTGGAACAGCAAAAATGGAAAATTTTTCTGTACGATTATATACATTATATGTATCCATACAAAATATAAAAATCGTACGTGGTGAAATTTAAATATCATTACATGTCGGACTTTACATGTGGACAATCGTTTTTAGCGCCGTTCCTATGCGAACGCGTCCGATTTAATTCATTTTTTGTAAAATTTTCAACTAAAAAGGTACATTTATGTACGGTCTGACATCGACCGTACACAACACTATTTACATATTAATGTACTTTCGTTCTGTACGCTAATTTGTACGGAACCTCAATTAAAGTCAAGGAAAAATTAAAATCAGGTATACTATTTTTGGAAAAAAATCAAAATTTTAAGAACCCAAATTAGTGACCGTGACACTAATAACGATGCGCGGTGTAGTGTACGCTAATCCCTTCCCGCTTTTTCTTTTTTTTATTCTCAATTAGCGTAGTTCATTCTATTTTTTTATCTACTCTATTTAGGGTTAATTTTTTAGTACCGTACAAAACAGAAGTACGTCATCAATTAATTAGTATGGTGTACGGACAATGTCAGACCGTACACAACTATACCTTTTTCAGTGCAAAAGTATAATCAATGAGTTTTAGTAACCGTGGACGCATAAGAATGTGCGCTCTAAAAGTGGATATAATCCGGTTGTAAAATATCACGTTCGCACATATTCGTCCAGCAACCACGTTTCGAATGTGTGAACGTACGATTTATGTACGATTTGTCAGATTTTGTACGAGTACCTATATTAGTGTAAGCATGTTTGCGACCGACATTTATTTTTTCAAAGACCCAAATTATAATTATTAAACAATTATAATGTATGTTTTTTTACGAAATTTTCAAATTCTTAATTAGCGTACTCCACTTTAATTTTACATACACGCTAAAGAAACTTCTACGCTAATAGCGATTGGCGGTGTAGTTCATTCTCTTGGATTCGTGCGAACCACTAACTGATAAAACGCCAAAAGGAACAGGTTCTTTCAGTTTAAAACCGTTATTCTCTATAACCGTTCACCCTTCAAAATTCCTTAGGAAGCCTGCCTTGAAAACCGCTACAGAGAAGAGAAAATCCTGCAATAACGTTTCGGCAAATTTACAAATTTGTACAGTACACCGTGAATCGTTATTAGCCTTATGTACGCTATATCGGCACCCCAAAATTTTGACATTGATACCTTAAAAATAATAAACTACACTATTTAAGGACATGGACCATAATCTGCCACGTCTCCTGGCAATAAATTAGAATGAATGACGATAATTTATTCTTTACACTAATAATTTATACACGCCAATAACGATTAAAGGTGTAGTACTGTACTGTCTTGTACTGGTAAACGCCAGTTTGTACGGAAAGTTTTACGGCTTGTTTTACGACGCGGGACGCTCTGTCACGTCTTCCATCAGGGGAAAAGGTTTTGATTTTGAATGTGCTACAGTACAGTACGGTTGCGGAGTTCCGGAAGTCGCTTGTATGCCGCATAGTTCAAAAGCAGGTGAAAGTAGGCCCAAACAATATGCCTATTGTATGTAAAACATACAATATGACCTTAAGACCCATATTCTATTTGGATCTATTCTAACCAATTAAAACATTCGGACCAAAAATTGGACCAATTAAAACATTCGTACCAACAAATTTTATTTACACCGTCAGATTCGGACGATCGCACGGTCGCTGATCAAAGTAGGGATCTAAGAAGATCACATGAAAAGCCCATAACACAACTTACGATAAAGGCGCCGACCAAAGGCCTACCATAAAAACGCCTACTTTTGAGCTATGGTATGCCGAGTTTTGGCCCGCGTACCTTAATTAGCGTGCAATATTTATTACCGGGGGATTAATATACTTGTATTTCGTCAAATGACGTGATTTGTTTTGATTGGTTCCAATAACTAAACTAAGAAAAAAACATTAGTGCCATTGACATTATTGTTAGTTCGAGGGGTAGCATTTAGGGTTTACGATATAGGGTCATTGGCGATACTAACGATACACGAGGTATATTTGCCGATTTGGCATACAGAGGAATTGTGGAAATTATAAAAAATTGTGCTCAGAGCCCTTTCACAAAAAAATGGTGTTGTGTATCGGTAAAACAATTATTGCGAAAACACCGATGCTGATAGTTATCGGTTATCGAACTGTCAGAGGTCCCGATATATCAGTCTGAGACCAACAAAATATATTTCGGCGATAACTTAACGAAAATATAGTATGCATACAGTAGTACTTTATAACATACTGTATTATATTAATGTCTTTATATAGCTTGGCATGCCACGTATAAGAATTTGTTCTGTCTCTGTTTAACTGTGAGTTATTACGGGCAGCACAGCACATTAACGTTGGTCGATTAACTGAACACAAATTTTACGGTGACTTACGGAATTAGACGGACAAACTGGTGAACATAAAACGGTAAAAGGACGGTGGACACAAAGTACAACGGACGCAAAATAACATTATACGCGTCGCCGGAATCGAACGGACGACTGGGAATGAGAAAATACGAGCGGACGGCCAACGTGAGCGCCGACATCCCGAAATGGCTCTTTTGGCAGCTTATGCCAAAAGAGCCAACAGATTGACACGTGCCAAGTCCCGAGTGGATCCCAAAAAAGAAAGGGACAAAAGCCATAGCGTCTGATGTGAAAGGTACATCGTTTTTACTGGATCCGTACCAAAACCGTACAGCTCTCATGGCGGCTACTGTACTTTATGTGCGTGTAGAACTGTGCAATACAGTGATCTGATTGGAAGACACCTCAGTAGATAGGGGTTGTTATTAGGGCGCATCCGGGGAATAACACGTACACTTGAGTGTATTGATTGTACATTTATCTGTACAATCCATATAGATATCGCCGATAGTTATAGATATCGGTGTTATCGCCAATGATAGCGGATAAATATCGGCTATTTATCGGCGATAACACCGATAACGATGTATCGTACCAATATATCGATTATCGGGTACCCGAAAAAAGGCCCATATCGGTTATCGGCAAATCCTTACCGATACACAACACTACAAAAAAGCCTCCAGTCGCCGTGGCTGCCAAATCTTTTGCAATCTAGTCTGGCCGCCAGGTCACTTCTCTGTTAGCACAAACAACCAAGGTATAACACTGAATTTTCACCGAGAAAACACAACATACGGTAACCGAGGATCGCATGGGAGTATCTGTACGGTCAGGCTGTGCAGTCATTATTGTCCAGATCTTCCTGAAACGAACGTCAGTGGTGGCAGGAAGTCAGAATTTTAGAAGCCCACTTGGCTTGGGGACAAATTTACCAGATCTTAATATTTAAAAATATATTATTTGTTGCGAACCTTTTAAGATCTGGCCTCGGTGGACCAGCGTCAAGACTGCAGGCTTTCATCACGGTGAGACACCGAGGCCGATCTATGTATTCGTACATTCAAGATCCGATGACGTGGATGGTCAAAAAGCTACTTTTAACGTCTTCTTATAAAGAGATCCTGTCTCGGTGGACAAGTGTGAAGACGTCAGACTTCCTCCAAAGGGAGACACCGAGGCCAATCTCCGCATTCGTAAAGTCTACTTAGGATATTCAGTGACGTGGATACGCCTAAAGCTACTTTCGATGCCTTCTATAAAGCGATTTTGTCGTTACCATAGTAATAGATCTGACCAAATCTGTGCATATCCCTGGGTAGCTTTCGGTTCAGCTATTTTAATCATAGTTCAAAAGTAGGCGTTTTATGGTAGGCCTTTGGTAGGCGCAAGTTGTGTTATGGGCTTTTCATGTGATCATCTTAGATCGCTACTTTGATCGCTACTTTGATCAGAGACCGTCCGATGACGTTTAATTCTCTATCGAACGATGTGCAACTCAACCCTGTTACTTTTCTTTTTCATTTTGCGACCAATACAATATGGGTCTTAAGGTCATATTGTATGTTTTGCGTACAATAGGCATATTGTATGGGCCTACTTTCACCTCCTTTTGAACTATGATTTTAATTCTTTATAATTACACACGTGTGTGTAGACGTGGCATGACAAGTCCCGACAAACCCACCGACAGGCCGGGATTTTTAACTCGCGAATGCGACCAAAACGACACTAAAAAGCTGTAGCTACTTAGCGTCAATGCTTTTTTGCCACTTAAAACATATTTTATCCGTACACACTTGTTGGATTTTCGATTTGAGACCGCCAATCGTTAGCTGAGAATGTTACCTTTCAATCGCAACCGTCAGATCCTCAATCCGACAAGAGTGTACGGATAAATATGTTTTATGTGGCGAAAAAAACCTTGACGCTAATAACGATTCTCGGTGTAGCTGTGAGTCTGCGACTGACAGTGAAATCGACGTCACGCAACCTGACGTTCGGATGTGCTGTTCGTAAATTTAGCGCGATGAACCGATCGATGGTTAAAACATATTTTCTCCGTACACACTTGTCGAATTGTGGATCTGACGGTTGCGATTGAAAAGTAAGATTCTCAGCTTCCGATTGGCGGTCTCAAATTGAAAATCGGACAGGTGTGTAAGGAGAAAATATGTTTTCAGTGGCGAAAATATTATTTAGATCGCTAGAAAAGGACAATAACGTAGCCATTCATGATTTGATTTCGTAGCGGTTACGAATAAAATAGTACGGGAGTAACAAAAATATGCAAATCAAACTTTTGTTCCGTCTGTTTCACGCGTGCCAATGTTTTTCTGAGATTAACTCCGAAATTCGTGCTGATCGATCCCTTTTAAGGACGGCCAACGCTCACTGCAATTCGGTGTACACGTTTCATCCTCGTGTCCGTCCATCACACGCGTGGAAAATAACAGGACTGTCCAATCTCCCGCGACTATCCCAATCATTTACCTTTTGCGGGTCATTTTTTGCTGTTCATCGCATTTTTTAAAACGAGCGTCTATGGACCGGAGGTGGTCCCAGGAAGTCCAACGCACAGAGCTCCGCCACGTCAGGCCCTAACGTTGTCATTGCACTGTCGTTTCGACGACTGGAAAACATTCGACCGTCCAGATCAAACTCCACGGCCATTTTATGGCCCAATCGTCGAGAACGACAATTTCGGTTTTCCATCAAGTTCTCTGATTTTCCATCAAGTTCTCTGATTTTCCATACGTCCAAATTGTTTCTGCAAGATTTGTAGCGCATAACAAACTGGCTAGTACATACTATTTTATAGCCAGGTGTATCACGTCGATTATGTATCATAGAAATGAGCGCCACGATACTGTACCCTATTACTTAAGGTGCTACACCGTGAATCGCCACCAGCGTTAATAAATAATTAGTATAGAAAAATAATTAGTGTAGAAAAAAAAAGTGTTATTAAATCTAATCTGGATTTTTCACTCTAATTTATTCATAACTCTAATTTATTCATAACTCTAATTTGGGTACATTTTCCCATACCGTATCCGATATAACCTGTGTTCACATATTCGACGTTTGAACATGTGAGAACACGTTTGCGTGAGTTTTGCTCGTCTTTATCACTAAGGGTACTTTCGCATGTAACCGAAACTTAGTCTTATTGCTTCTTTTTTTGGCGAAGATTCTCCGTACAGCTTTCAGAGCATTCGGATGTAAACGCAAATAACTTGTTACTTTAAAAAGTGACTTACGTAGACATGTACGAAACATTGTGACAGATGAAATGGTACATAAATTCAGGCGAAACTTCCACTCGGCTTCAATTTGAGGCGTCTCTCCGCATGCTGTACAATTTTTGTGAATTCGTAATGTCCGTACGCCACATTGTCCACGTGTCGAAACCCTAAAAAACCTTTCGTTGTCGCACAAAAATGCGGTTTCGTTTTTCAACTTCCCATTTGCCGACGGGTGCCCAATGTTTTCCTACACCATATGTGTGAAGACACGTGTGTTTAAGAGCAACGACCCTACACAACAATTAGCGCACGGAAAACAGTATGCACAGGCTGTAAACAAGTTGTGGAGTTTTTTTTTTTGTACTCCGCGCACAAAAATTGGAAAACTTCCAACACGTGTGACAGCATCGACCTATTCACTCGTCTCATTGGACTATATTTTAAATCACCTCGCGAGGTGATTTTATGTACAATTTGAACATGTGCTGGAAGGACGCGAAAATGGGTCGAAATGTGATAGACTACAAATTGCATCGCCCTATACGACAACCTACTGTACATTTAGAGTTTCAGGGTAACGCAACTTGTACGGTGGTAATTTCAATTTGTTGGTACGGCTGCGGATTTCTCGTTTTTTTCTAAGTTATGAAGAAAAAAGATTGAAATTAACTGTAACTTGAGCACATGCGAAAGTACCCTACAAATCAGATCTTGGTGCTTTTTTTGGCGACGCACTCAACTTCCCGTGTCGACGCCTTTTTTCACACTTCTTTTGTACGCCTGTAGGAAATAATGAACGGTTTTAGTAAAAAAATGACACATTTTGTACACCCTACTATTCAAGATGACCATCAAATATAGTTATTCACGTTAATTACCAAGTACCTTATTTAACTTAAACAAATGTATTATTTTTATCATTTTATTTCACGTTATATGATCCAAATTTGGGGGCACGGAACTAAGGTTATTAACAATAATATTGATTCAAGTTGTATTGTACCCTACTACCCTAACACTTAAAATAAGATCAAGCACAAAAATATACACTACGGGTCAAAAAATAAAATTCACTATAGTTTACTCATGAAAACTAATATGTAGTCATACAAACATTCAAACTTAAACGAGTTTGAGGTGAAATCAACAAATTAGTAAAACCGAAATATGGAAACGAAAACGCATATCGCCAAGTTTGCGCGCACTCTCAAATGAAGTTCCTTTAATAAAAACATTAAAATGAGATTTTCGCTACAATATTCTAACCCATACTTATCTACATTAATCGTTTCTACATACTTAGTTAGCTAGAGCAAATTACACTTGCACTATACTTCCATGTACCTAGTTTTCATTCGAATTGGTTTGCCAAATTATTTGAAAAAAATTGACCTTTTCCCAACAAAATTTGTAAAATAATCATGACACTTTACATAATTTAAAAGATACTGAGCATTGTTTCCGTTGGTTCATGCGAGGTTTGCAGTGTTTTGTGTTAGCACTTGTTTTTGTAAACGCTTAAGTGAAAAGAAACTCGTGTTTTTTATAAGTAGTTCCCTTGTCACGAGATTCTTTAGTATATTATATTGAGGTTATTCCATTAACGCGCAATAGTTTGCTCACATATCCATTTTTACACCAAGGTTTTTTACATTATTATTGTATCCGAGATGTAACTGTCGTTGTACCAAATACAATCATTTTTGGGTTTAGTGTTTTAACGTACCAAGTCATTATGCTTTTTTACAAATTAATATGACAACCACGATCACTTAGGCCCTATGGTTTTATCGATTAATAATTAAAAAGGTGTAAGAAGCGATAATTTTTGTCCGTAAGTCATTATTTACTAACTTGAGTATATTTAACCTTCCATTGGTGGTACGTATATAAATTTTAATTTATTTTAACTATTGACGACAAAAATACCTTGTGCCACGTTTGTATTTACCACTTTTCACATATAATGCACAATTAAATAATATTGCCACATATTGACCCGACATGATACAATAGGTTGTGTATAGCGAATGGTTATTTGTGTTGCATATCAAACATATTTTTGGTCGATTTTAATTAGTTTGATATTATAAACTCGACGGTCGGTAGGTGTAGGTTTAAACACATTTTTGTAGGGTGACAATAACAACTTTTGGTTTCGATATTTGAAACACTCTTAACGCCTAAAAAATGCATAATTGTTTTTTTTTTGTTTTATGTGCGGTTTTGCATCCAATCCTTTGTCCAAATCCCTTAATGCTATCTTTAACATTTTTTTTTTTATATTAAAAAACTGGTCTGGGTATTTTCGTACATTTCAAGGCTATTTAAGGGTTTAAAAATTTCCGTAATTCTTTCCACTCTTGGGTCCAACACACCACGTCTAACACAACATAACACTTTGATATACATCATCCTATTTACATTTTGAGTCGCGTCTACTTGTTTTGCTACAGTAAATTAGTATTTAACAATGCAAAAGAAAAAAGTGATTTTAACGTGTGAAATAGCCAAAGAGGCCTTAGGGGACCCAAAACGTTTTTGCCATAAAGCTTAAAAAGTTTGGAGATTACGCTAACAGCTAACTGTACCTTCTTGTGTTTTTTGACGTAAGCACAGGCGCCCAACCAGAATTGCGTCTGCGGAAAGGGTTTTGGTC
The DNA here is from genome assembly GCA_037447655.1 of Zygnema cylindricum. Taxonomy (NCBI): domain Eukaryota; kingdom Viridiplantae; phylum Streptophyta; class Zygnematophyceae; order Zygnematales; family Zygnemataceae; genus Zygnema; species Zygnema cylindricum. The sequence goes on along the minus strand of JBBHKE010002409.1, from coordinate 162,508 downwards.
CCTCCAGTCTCCCCACGAACCAAAGTCCCAAACGACTTCGCGTAGATCAGGTGGATGCCGCATTTTTTTTAATCTTTCGAAAGTTTGAACAGCTGTACTGTACCGTAACTGTACTATAGCAGCAGGAAACTGCTGTTCGGCAAAATCTGTGTAGAGTGACTTTGTTCACACTGGAAGTTTACGGCAAAAAACATGACAAATTTATATGATCCGTACCAATCAATTCCAGGAAAGAGAAAAAGGCCGTTGGACGGTGTTTAAACGGTTAAAACACAACAGTTTTTGAGAGTACTGTAGCGGCGGACAAAGTCAGGCTCAACATGCGCCAAAAGCGACAGCTGCAGCACGACATCAGAAGTGGAGGTGGATTGGCGGAAGCCATGAAATTGTACACAAGAGAAATATCAATGCATTGGAGAGAGGAATTGATTTGTATTTGGGATGATTTCATTAAGTGAGAAGAGTCACTTATATACAAAATATACGCGACACCTTACTATTTTTTTTGCTCTACGGTATAGTACACCGCGAATCGCTATTAGCGTTAATCACTCTAATGCGGCGCCCCAAAATTTTAACCCTAATTCTTAAATAGAATGATGAAAAAAACCCTAAAAACCAAAGTAGAGTGGCTGATTTCCTTGAAAATCCCCAAATTCCCAATTAGCGTTAGTCACACTAATTGTTATTTAACACTATATATTTGTTAACGTTAATAGCGATTCGCGGTGTACTGTACCGTACAAAATTTGTTTGTGGATTTTTGATCAACCGACGATTTCCTGCCCGCATCGACTTGCCGATATTCTGTGTTGCCAATGCATTGATAGTATCGCCTGGCGATGTTCCCCGCTGCGCAGCTCTAATCAGAAGTTGCAGATTTTCAAATTTGAAAAAAGATGAGAAAAGGTAGTACAAACGTTCTCATAGCGACACGTTGCATGCGTGCAGTACGTTCTATCAAAGTCTTGGTACGAACTTTGAAGTCACGTTCCGAACGTTGGCTTTTGGTTTTTTCACGTGTAATTTTAATTCTCTATAGTGAGCAGAGGAACGCTTCAATACATAATATATTTCCAGGTGTCCGACTGCCTTTCCACAATCTCTTTTGTGATGTTATAAAGTGCCAAGGTAGAAAAAGAAACCATCGCGGCCATAGCTTCTTGCTACGGTTTTTCTCTCTTCCCTTCATGAATCCAGCGCCAAATTTGGCGTGCGACGACTCTAAAAAAAGTATTTTCAACACATTTTCTACCAGTGGGCAAATAAGCGCCCTTCTTTTTCTCGTTCTCTCTTAATCGGGACTGTCACTTTCGGCCGATTTTCATTTTTCCTTTCACGGCCATCTCATATCATCTTTGCCGTCTGATTTGGCTTGCCAACTTATTCCGTAAAATTTAGTTTGTGTTGCTTTGACTCATTTTTTACTTGGCGATCTTCCTTCGACCATCGTTTATTGTTAGAGTTTTTTGCCCTTATTTTTGTGTATCCAGCCTCGACTTTAGCATGCACCTACTCAAAGAATGAATTTTTTAAAAACTTTATATTAGTGGGAGAATCGGCCTTATCCGTTTTCATTAGTTAGATTTGCCTCTTTCGGCTGACTTCCTTCCTACTTTTTGTGCCCACCTCCTACCATCTTGGCAGCCCAATTTGGCGTGCCATTAGTCGGGCATCGACATTATTACACTTAATACGTTCCTACGTCACAATCAGCTCGTGATTGAAGGAATTGATTTTTAGCCGTCGACCTTCCACAACTTCCGCCACTGCTTCCCACTGGCAACAAAGACGTTTCGGGCAACTTTCGCCATCTCGACATCCCATTCCTCTCTCCTCTTATGACCCCTCACAAGCAGCGGGCGTCGCGCTCCCCCTCACCATCTCCTTCGGAATGTGCTCAACCTTGATTGGAAATCTCAGATGAGATCTTTGCAACTCTGAGACCTCCATAGGACCTCAAAGTAAGCAGCTCACACGAAGCCTCTAGGATAACCCTGACCCCTTTGTCCTTCATCACGAATAACCGCCACCCTGGCAAACAAAAACTCTAACCACGTACACCCCTGTGAAGGCAAGACTCCCATGAGTCGATAGCAAAAATAATCTCTAAATTTGCTCCCCTAAGCAGTAAGTTATGGAGGGTCAAAGTTGGCATTTTATACATAAGCTCTCTTGGAGAGAGGGTCCTATCTACCAATTTTTTTCTAAGTCCTATCTCTCTCACAAACTCTATATATTGATGTACGGAACCAATCATATTACACTTCCGTACATAAAAGTACATCTGCTGGTGTACTTTCTGTATGGAAACTGTACGACATGGCCTAAAAGTCGACACATGTCATATCCGGGTTCGGTCCTGTAATCCCCAGGGATGCTGCGATCCAACGTAATTTTGCCACGTGTCATCCGATGTGGCGATGACCACAAACCGTCGAGATTCTCTTCCGCCATCTCAACTTTCTTCCCGGCCGTCCGATTGAATGCAGATTTCAATCGTAACCTTCAAAAATACATGCGCGGTATTTGTTTCGTTAAAGAAATAAATGCGCGGTTCTAGTTTCTTACACATACTGTAATCCGGACTTTTACATAACTAGATATATGCATCCCGTAAACAGTTGTAGTTAAATGAATTATCATATGTAATAATTTTTAAATAAATATCAAACCCTATATCATATATCATTAGCCTTAGACTTAACGGCTACGACTACCGGCTACCTTTCTTTCCGCAGGTACCAGGATAAAATCCCGGTTCCGACATATATCCTTTTAGTAAATAAACTACTTATCGGTATATAAACTAATCCATTTCTCGTAAACCTTTGGATAGCCAAGGTTGCAATGGCTCTAGCTTCCACTCAAACTTCCCAGTGACTGCGACAAGTGTGGGAGTTTGGAGAGAGAAGTAAGAGATAGATTGCCTCGGCTTCTTTTTGAATTTTAATTTAGACCTAGAAAATACTTAAAAGCAACCATCAATTTCTACACTCCCCTTATTTTCTAGTCAATCTTTAATTTTTAGACCACACTTCTCCCTCCAGAAAATAATCTTAGGTGAAGGCACAGGTTTGGTCATCATATCTGCTACCATCTCAGCATCTGGTCGGTACTCTAAACTGATTATTATGTTTTCTACTTTCTATCTAACAAAGATATGTCTAATGTCCATGTGTTTAGCTTTAAAATGATGTTTAGGATTGGCAGAAAAAGCGATTGCTGCCTGATTATCACAAAAAAAATTATGCACACCACTCTTAAGGTGACCAAGCTCACCAAACAAAGACTTGACCCACTTCAATTTTTTTTACAGCACAGTAAGAGGCCATATACTCAGCCTCCATGGTGGAATGAGCAATAACTTTTTGCTGTTTGCTACTCCAACATCAAGCCCTATCACCCACATATAATACATATCCAGAAGTACATCTCCTCATTGGAGCATCACCATAACTGGCATCACTCCAAGTAGCGATGTCAGTATTCTCCCCACCCAAATACAACCATAGATCCCTACTTCCTATCAAATATCTAAGGAATCTCTTAGCTGCCTCCTAATCCTTTCTAGTGGGAGCATTTTGACTTATACTCAGCACTCCTACAGCTGCAGCTAAATCCGGCAGGGTACAATTCATAAAATAGATTAGGCTTCCCACTACTTGCCTGTAAGGAATAGTCTACATGAGCTTCTAATCTTCAGGACTTAATTCATCATCTAAGACTATCACTCCTTCTTCCTCACTCCCCTCACTTCCCTTCTTTAACTCCATTGGAGTTGTACAACTATTAACTTCATCTATCTGAAATTTTTCCTTTATGTTCCCTATTGCTTCTTTTTGAGTCAATCTTATAATCTTGTTTTCTCTGTCTCTTTCTACTTGAATTCCTAAAATATATTTTGCTTCCCCCATATCCTTCATTTCAAATCTCCCCTTAAGATCGGTTTTCAGTTTTTTTTTTTTTCATTGATTTACTTAAAACAAGCAAATCATCAACATAAATTGCAATAAATATAATACCTTCCTCATCTTCAAAAACATAGATTGAGTTATCTGAGCTTATCCAGATATATCCCCAACCAATAAGAAACTTATCAAGTTTCTTATTCCACTTTCAAGGCGCCTGTTTCAAAGCGTAAAGGGATTTAATCAGCCGACATACCTTACTCTCCTCTCCTTCCTCCACGAATCCTTCAGGTTGTCGCATTAAGATCTCCTATTCCAATTCTCAATGCAAAAAGGCTGTCTTGATGTCCATCTGGTGCACCTCTATGTCTTCCGCTGCTGCCAGACTGAAAAGTATGCAGGTGGAGGGAAATCTAACGACAAGGGCAAAGGTTTCCTCGTAGAAAATTCCCTCCTTTTGTGTAAATCTTTGCTACTAATCAGGCCTTATAATGCTCAATTGTGTTATCTGGGTTCAGTTTTAATTTGAAAACCCACGTACAACCGATTGGTTTTCGGTTAGGTGGACAATCCACCAGCTCCCAAGTATCGGCTGCCCTAATTGAGGCCATCTCCTCATTGATGGCTATCTTCCACCGGTTCCTTACTTAGTAAGTCATCGCCTCTCCATTGTAGAAATAAAAAGGTTATTTTAGTATTTTCTAGGTTTTGCAAAATGCATAAAAGAAGCCGAGGCAGTCTGCCTCTAACTTCTCTCTTCAGCTCCCACACTTGTCGTAGTCACTGAAGGTTGAAGAGGGAGCTAGAGCCATGGCTGCCTATGTTGATTAGAGATAGAGTTACGGGTTGTAGATTTTGGTAGATTTACCAAAATATAAATTGACGGACCCAGGATTTGAACCGGGTACCTACCGTCCAACACTTAGCCTGTAGCCTTAGCCATTTAGTCTGTCATCATGCTTGGAGATATATGGTTTGATAGTTATTTAAATGTTAACAGGTAGTCTATTTTATTTAACGCGATCTTTAAACATAGATACAGTTTGTAAAGTACGGCGTACGGAACATCCGAAACGAATACTGCGCATATTGTTTAGAAAGCGAAACAAATACTGCGGAAGTATTTATGACGGTCACGATTGTAATCCGGCTTAATCGGACGGCCACGAAGCATGCCGAGATTGTGGAATAGGTTTTCGGCGGTTTGCTGTTGACGTCACGTCAATTGCCACGTGGCACAATCACATTGGATTACGACATCTCCTGGGATTCCAAGAACGAATCAAAAAATGACATGTGTTGACTTTTTGGCCATGTTGTACAATATCCGTACATAAAGTACATCTGCACATGTACCTTTATGTACGATACACTATTATGATTGGTGCCGTACTTCAGTAGATAGAGTTTTAGAGAGAGATAGGACTTATAAAAATTTGATTGATTAGACCCTCTCTCCCAGAGAGCTCTTGTACAAAAGGTCAACTTTGACCCTTCATAACCTACTGCTCAGGGGAGCAAATTCAGAGATTCTTTTTGCTATAGACTCAGGGGAGTCTTACCTTTACACGGATGAAGGTGGTCAGAGCTATTGGTCTGCCAGGGTGGCAGTTATTCTTTCTGAAACAGAAAGGGGTCAGGGTTATCCTAGAGGCTTCGTGTGAGCTGCCTACTCTGAGGTCCTATGGAGGTCTCAGAGTAACAGGTTATGGGCCCACCATCTAGGGTGCCCATATTCAATGGAGCTGGCTTCATATACTGGGAAAGTATGATGACAGGAGCTCTATGTGAGAAACGGTTTTGGGGAATAGGTAGTGGACGGTTGAGGCGTCCATCCAGTCTTGGGATACCTCTATGGTTTACATGAGGAAAATTCACTAGAGATGCAGATTCATCTTCAACGGAGGAGACAAAGGAAGGAGAGGTGGTGGACAAAGGGAATGAGAAGGAGACGGTCACACCAATAACAACCGGTTCGGCATTCATGTCACCTATTCCGAGGAACGAGGAGAATGATATCGATGCGTAGGACTACAACAATATGGCGGCTAAGCACTTCATCCTCCGCCATCTTACACAAGGGGTTGCATCTCCCCATTTGCAAGTAGAGAGGGCATCCGATCTTTAAATGGCTCTCATAGAGATGTACCGAAGTGGTACGATTCAGCAACAACAATTGGGTGATCAGAAAGATAACGAGTATGTATACAAAGGGGGGAAGATGTTGGATTTTTGCAATGAGCTTGCTACACTTTTCATGGAACTAGAAAGTGCTGGAAAAGTATTTAGTGAAAAGGAAAAGGTTAACTGTTTACTGATGAAGTTACCCGAGGAGTTCGAGAACATAGTCAACCATGTGCAGCACTTGGCGGACTCAAGGTGGATTTGGATTTCACGGGTAGGGATGATTCTCGTTCGCGAGAATACAATTGAGATCCGAAAGGGAGGAAAGAGTGGGCAAGCTTTGGCAGCTGGGACCGATTGGCGAAACAATGATTCCTGAAAACAAGTTGGAAATTATCGAGGGGAGGGGCAGAAAAATCAGACCGAGGCGTTCGGACCAAGGACTCCTAAGGGAGTGTGTTGTCCATAGCCATTTCTAGCCATGGATTCACCCTCGGAAGCACCACAGACTACCCCAAAAACAGCCTACTTTGGATACACACAGAATTCAACAGAATTAACAAAATAACCTGAAACTACACTTACAGATAGTATATAGGCTATAGAATAACCTCACAAAGTTTGAGACAAAGTTAATAAACATAGTGATCACATCAACTAGTCAAAGTTGCAGAAAAACAGTCTGCCATAACTTTGATAAAACCGACCAACTTCACAATGAAGTAAAACACAAACCAGGCATACAATAGGTCTGCAAATTTTCAAAAATATATAAAATACTAGAAAGAACATAAATGCAAAATTTCACATAATTTTGCTTACAGATCTGAGAGCAATCCTCAAACAAAATTACCAAAAATGTCCATAATTACCAAAAATGTCCATAACCAGATTTTGGTACAGAAAAGTTCCTAAGTACTGAAATGACTAAGTCCTACAAATATATATAAGAGCTTACTGCTGAATGTACGGAGGCGTACCAGCTGTACGCTATCTACCATCTAACTCTATTGATGTTGGTATACCTGAATACTTCAAGGTATGTCAGAATGAATAAATCAAAAACTAAAAACTATTTCACAAAATGACAAATCAATACTCAACTAAATATTTACACGGACACCTCAGTAATATCCGCGTACTAGAAAACAATTTGCTTAGTCACTTAGTGGCAATTCCACTAAGTTTGCCGACATTACATAGGTACAGTCCACACAATCATACATCATCAAAATATAGCGAACTTTGTAAAATTACCAGCAGACCATGTCCGCCCTCCACGTGTAACAAAAACCACTTGCCCAATTAAACTTGTATGCCCCAAATATTTTCTGTACAACACCGTGTCATTTTCCATAATATGTCATTCGATAAATTTCACGTCCACTTGCCAAATAAGACGCTCCGTACTTGTGGCGTCATTTTTTTATAAATGTGCTTGTCGCATTATGTTTCTTACGAACGTCGTACATTTTAAAACTCTTCGAATATTTCAAATCGGATCGCTTCGCGATCCGCCGTCCATTTCAATTACGCATTTTGCACCACTCAATGTCAATATCGTACGCCCCAAAACAACATATCCGTACATTCACTCCCCCAATCCACGAATCCATTCGAACCTCCACAGTAAATTCATTTAACAAATTACCCACGAGACGTTGCGTGCGCACTAACTGTGTCGTACGCACGAAACTAACATTTCAAAATAACACTCCCCCGAAAATTTAGTTTCGTGCACCCGAAATAAAATTTGCAGCGTGTCATATGTACCTTTCCGTACCTCCAAATTTCCCTTTTTTTTCTTCGTCTAAACGTCACTACTGTTTCTGTTGACGTCACCACTGCTTTAGCAGCCTGCTGCCATGTCTTCCACAAATGCGTCCTTCTTAAACACACCATTGCTTTTGCTGCCTCTTTCTACATCTTCAAAAGGTAAAACTTTCCTCTTCAGCCAATTCCAAAATTCAAAAATACTAAACTGGAAATTCCACAAAAATTAGTGTGTATATAAGGTAACCACCTCTATAAAGTTACTTTTCACGGTGTTTTCTCAAATGTTTTCTTCAACGGTTGATCTTTTGATTTCTACTACTTTTCCTTATTTTCTTAATGAATTTTGGTATTCTCTCAATATTTGAACTTTTATTTTCTTTTCCAATATTATAAGCTTCCTCTCTTACTCCAATTTTCTGAACACCTTTTCTCTCTCCTTCTCTAAGCACAATAATCTCCTCATGCAAATTAATTTCAGTTTCCACTTCTAAGTGACCTTCACTCTCTCCAACTATTATCACTTCAATAACCTCTTCCTCTTGTAAATATTTATCACTCACCAATCTGTCGCCGGAAAAATTTCCAGAAACCAGATCAACCTCTTCCTCTTTCTCCACTCCATTTTCAGTGACACCAAATTTTTCTCTTCCTTCCTCATTTTCCATATTTAGAAAAACAACAGTCGGCAAGTATACAAATTTGTCGACAGGAAGTGTAGCCATTTGTGTAGGGGGTCGAACTCGATTGTCATCCCATCCGTTTCTGAAAATTCTTGTGACACATGCATTTTTATATAATGGACAAACTCTGAAAGTATGTCCTAGACAATTACAATAAAAACAATTTTCTGATTTACCATTTTTTCTATTTTTCTGGAACTGTGATCTAACACCTCGAAAATTCCCCCTATTATTTAGAGCCTCTTTATCATCCTCTTCATCTAAAACACATTTGATTGCTAAAGGTAAGTTCCAATCCCTTTTATCAACTTGTTTTAATCTATCTAAAGCACACCTATATTCTTCAGGTAATCCTTTCATTAACAAGAGAGCCTTTTGAGTATCTGTAAAGTTTCCTCTCGCCAAATCATTTTCCACAAGCAATCTCTGCAAATTAAGGCAATATTTCAACATGCTACCTCGAGCATACTTATATTCGACTATTTTTGTAACACTATCCATCCAATGATACACATAAGTCTTTTGATATATACGTTCTAACCACTTCCATAATTCAAATGCATTTTTCAGATCAAGGTAAATCATTACAAGTTCCTCGGTCAATGATAACTTGATAATCCGCAAACACTCAAAGTTCTTCTCCTCCCATCTAACCGATGATTCGACACATGTCCCATCCACCACATCCATTAGATCCCTCAACTTGAAGTAGCCCTCCATAATACTCCTCCAACAATAATATTCAGTTCCATCAAATATGGGTAAATACGATTCATCCAGTATGGGTAGCCATGGGCGTGGGCCCATAACCTGTTGTCCATAGCCATTTCTAGCCATGGATTTATCCTCAGAGGCACCACAGACTACCCAAAAACAGCCTACTTTGAATCAACACAAAATTATAAAAAAAAAAACAAAACAAGCTAAAACTACAATCACAAATATTTTTTAGGCTATAGAATAACCTTATAAAGTTTAAGACAAAATTAATAAATATAGTGATCACATCAACTAGTCAAAGTTGCAGAAAAACAGTCTGCAGAACGTTGATAAAACCGACCAACTTCACAATGTAGTAAAACACAGACCAGGCACACAATAGGCCTGCGAATCTTCAAAAATATATAAAATACAAGAAAGAATATAAATGCAAAATTTCACATAATTTTGCTGACAGATCTGAGAGCAATCCTCAAATAAAATTACCAAAAATGTTTATAATTACCAAAAATGTCCATAACCAGATTTTGGTACAGAAAAGTTCCTAAGTACTGAAATGACTAAGTCCCACAAATATATACAAGAGCTTACTGCTGAATGTACGGAGGCATACCAGCCGTACGCTATCTACCATCTACCTCTATTAATGTTGGTATATTCGAAAGCTTCAAGGTATGTCAGAATGAATAAATCAAAACTATAAACTATTTCACAAAATGACAAATCAATACTCAACTAAATATTTACACCAACACCTCCGTAATATCCGCGTACTAGACGACAGTTTGCTTAGTCACTTAGTGACAAGTCCACTCAGTGAACTGACATTACATAGGCACAGTCCACACAATCATATGTTATTATTTCAAAGCTTTAGTCCTCAGTAGATGAGGCTTTTAGGGGAGACTTTTAGGACTTATAATATTTTTAAGAAGCATGATGTAATACTTACCATTAATAATATGATAGTAGCAGAAGTAGTCTTGAGTATGTTGTACTTCTTCAGGGACACGTGTCGGCAGTCGAAGACTATACAGGTATTACGGAAAAGTCTTGATGACCATTTACATGCGTCGTACATCGGACAAATGGATTCGCATAATCGGACAGACATAATCTGAATTTCATTCAAAGGAAATAGATTGTACGGTATGCCGTAATGACCGGTTATTCGAATCTTGTCGACGGACACGATTCACGCGGGACCACAAGTGACGAAGCACGTCGTACGCACTCAGGTGCTTCATACCACATGACCACACTCGGTTGGACTTATGTGACCTATGTTGACACATGCGACAAAAACGAACGGCGGATACGAATCGAGTCGATGGAGTCGATTCGAAGTGGGACCACATTGGGACAAAGTTACTGGACGCGTGTCATCCACTGAAAAGATTTACTCTACATCTAACGGCGATCCGCAAATTCGAAGTTGACTTGTACGGATGCTTGTAGCCGTTTGATCGGATTCACTAATTGCTGACTAAGCAAGTTGCACAATTCATGTATGAATCGTATTTGTAAATAATTAACACAACTCTATTTTGTATGTAGTGAATTAGTTTTTAGTGTTACAATAGTGAAATTAGACTAAAGTCATAATTAGGGTTTGGACGTACCTCCGGTACAATAGACGTACCGTTGACGTACATTGTCTATATTTAGTATAGTAATTAATTACACGTGTAGCTATTTTATTAGCTTAGATCTCAGTAGATAACTTTGTGAGTATAAACTTGTAGGACTTAGTTTTATTTGATTATCAGCTGAGTTTATCAAAGTAATGGTAGACTTTTATTCTACATCTTTGACTTGTCAATGTGGTCACTCTGATTGATATCTTGATATGAAACTTTATGTGGATGTTCTATGATATAGAAAATATATGGTTGTGTAGTTTCATTCTGTTCTGCTCTTTCTGTAGAATTATGTGAGAGATTTACTTGGTTAGTTTGATTCGCTGTTAGCTATTTTTGGGAATCTCTGGAACTCATATCTTTTGGATTTATTTGTGGATCATGCTGTAACTTTGGGAGGTTATAGTGTCAAGTACATACTATATACTGGTTCAGTTTGAGGTTCTTTTGTATATTGTGGAGTAATCTGTGTTGTCTGAAACACAGCTGTTTTGGGGTAGTCTGTGGGTGTTTTCCGTGAGTAATCCATGGCTGAAATAGGCTATGGACAACATCATACTTCATCAAAATACAGCAAACCTTGTAAAACTACCAGCGGACGCTGTCTTCCCTACACGTGTAACAAAAACCACTTGCCTAATTGAACTTTTACACCCCAAATATTTTTTGTACGAGACCGTGTCATTTGCCATAAAATGTCGTTAGATACATTTCACGTCCACTTGCCAAATAAGACGCTCCGTACTTGTGGCGTCATTTTTCATAAATGTGCTTGTCGCATTATGTTTCGTACGAACGTCATACATTTTCAAACTCTTCAAATATTTCAAATAGGATCGCTTTGCGATCTTCCGTCCATTTCAAATACGCATTCCGCACCACTCAATGTCAATTTCGTACGCCCCAAAACAACATATCCGTACATTCACTCCCCCAATCCACGAATCCATTGAAACCTCCACAGTAAATTCATTTAACAAATTACGCACGAGACGTTGCTTACGCACAAAGTGTGTCGTACGCACAAAACAAACATTCAAAAACAACACTCAATAAAAAAAAAAGGTAAAATAAACTCCGAACTAAGTTTATAACACAAGTTTGTGTTTGTGCTAACAACAATTGATGTAAGAAACTCTCTATAATGTTAACGCTCACAAAAATAGTTAAAAAAACCCTAAACCATATTTCTAATTCAAATTTGAGTTTGCGCTAACAAAGATATTTGTAATATACAACGTTTATTTTTCGCGGTCTCAAAAAGAGGTAAAATAAAATCTGAACCATGTTTGGAACACAAGTTTGTGTTTGCGCTAACAACAATAGTGGTAACAAACACTTTTTATTGTTAACGCTCACAAAAATAGATAAAATAAACTCTAAACTATGTTTATCAGTCGAATTTCTGTTTGCGCTAACAAAAGTTTTTTAAAGAGGTCACAAAAAAAGCCAAAGTAAACTCCGAACCATGTTTCTAACACAAGTTTTTGTTTGCGCAAACAACAATTGTGGTAAGAAGCTCTTTATATTGTTAACCCTCACAAAAATAGTTAAAAACAACCCTAAACCATGTTTGTAACACAAATTTAAGTTTTTGCTAAAAAAGATATTTGTAACAAACAACGTTTATTGTTCCTGTAGAAGGTCATGGGCATATAGACTTGGCTTTGATCCACTCCCACAAGAAGTCACACTTGCACCGGATATTTGTCCATGGAGGTGCAGGTGGAGAACTAGGGCTAATAGGAGCATTTGGAGCAAGAGTTGAGCCAATATATGACATGTTAGCAGAAGCAAACCCAAAGAGGAAAACATATGAGACTAGATCAATACTGTAATACACGTAACTACAAATGAAAAAGGTCTTTCAACCAGACAAACATATACTACAGTATAACAAATTTTGAACCATGTTAACAACACAAGTTTGTGTTTCCGCGAACAACAATAGTGGTAAGAAACTCTTTATATTCTTAACGCTCACAAAAATAGATAAAAAAAATCCCTAAACTATGTTTCTAACACATATTTGAGTTTGCGCTAACAATAGTTTTTTCTAACAAAAAACGTATATTATTATGCTCACAAAAAAAAAAAAAAAAAACCCTTAAACTTTGTTTTCAACATGAATTTGTGTTTGGGTTGACTACAAAAATATTTTCAAACAAATTGTATTGCTTACGCTCATAAAGAGAGTTAAAAAAAATCCTAAACCATGTTTCTAACACAAATTTGATTTTCCGCTATCTAAGATATTTGTAACAAACAACGTTTATTGTGTGCGGTCACAAAAAACGATAAAACATACTCCAAACCATGTTTTGTAACACAAGTTTGTGTTTGCGCTAACAACAATAGTGGTAAGAAACTCTTTATATTGTTAACGCTCACAAAAATAGTAAAAAAAAACCTTAAACCATGTTTCTAACACAAATTTGAGTTTGCACTAACAAAGATATTTGTAACAAACAACATTTATTGTTCGCGGTCACAAAAAGAGGTAAAATAAACTCCGAACCATGTTTGTAACACAATTTTGTGTTTGCGTTAGCAACAATAGTGGTAAGACACTCTTTATATAATAAATGCTCACAAAAATAATTTATAAAAACCCTAAAGCATGTGTCTAACACAAATTTGAAATTGTGTAACACAAGTTTGTGTTTGCGCTAACAACAATAGTGGTAAAAAAAACTTTTTATTATTAACGCTCACAAAAATAGATAAAATAAACTAGAAACTATGTTTATAAGTCGAATTTGTGTTTGCGCTATTAATAGTTTTTTAAAGCGGTCACAAAACAAAGCAAAACAAACTCTGAACCATGTTTCTAACTCAAGTTTGTGTTTGCGCAAACAACAATTGCGGTAAGAAACTCTTTTTATTGTCAACGCTCACAAAAATAGTTGAAAAAAACCCTAAACCATGTTTCTAACACAAATTTGAGTTTGCGCTCACAAAGATATTTGTAACAAACAACGTTTATTATTCGTGGTCACAAAAAGTGGAAAAATAAACTCTGAACCATGTTCATAACACAAGTTTGTGTTTGCGCTAAAAACAATAGTGGTAACAAACACTTTTATTGATAACGCTTACAAAATTAGATAAAATAAGTTATAAACGATGTTCATAAGTAAATTTCTGTTTGCACTAACAATAGTTTTTTTTAACAAAAAACGTTTATTATTATGCTCACAAAAACAATAAAAAAAACCCCTAAAATTTGTTTTCAACACAAATTTGTGTTTGCGTTAACTATAAAATTACTTACAAACAAAGTTTATTGCTTACGCACCCAAAATTAGTTAAAAAAAAACCCTAAACCAAGTGTCTAACACAAATTAGAGTTTGCCTTATCAAAAATATTTGTAACAAACAACATTTATTGTTTGCGGTCACAAAATGAGGTAAAATAAACTCTTAACCATGTTTTTAACACAAGTTTGTGTTTGCGCTAACAACAATAGGGGTAAGAAACTCTTTATATTGATAACGCTCACAAAAATAGTTAAAAAAAACCCTAAACCATGTTTCTAAAACAAATTAGAGATTGGGCTAACAAAGATATTTGTAACAAACAACGTTTATTGATCGTAGTCACAAAAAGAGGTAAAAAAAACTCCGAACCATGTTTGTAACACAAGTTTGTGTTTTCGCTAACAAGAGTAGTGGTAAAAAACACATTATAATGATAACGCTCACAAAAAAAGTTAAAAAAACCCTAAAGTATGTGTCTAACACAAATTTGAGTGTGCGCTAACAAAATATTTGTAACAAACAATGTTTATTGTTCGTGGTCACAAAAAGAGGAAAAATAAACTCTGCACCATGTTTGTAACACAAGTTTGTGTATGCGCTTACAACAATAGTGGTAACAAACACTTTCTATTGATAACGCTCACCAAAATAGATAAAATATACTCTAAACTATGTTTATAAGTCGAATTTGTGTTTGCGCTAACAATGATATTTGTAACAAAAAAAATTTATTTTTCGCAATTATTAACAAAGGAACTCTGAACCATGTATATAACACAAGTTTGTGTTCGCGCTTACAACAATAGTGGTAACAAACACTTTATATTGTTAACGCTCACAAAAATGTTGGAAGAATTGGGATACATGCAAGTTGGTCCACAGGTGAAATGGTGTGATAACTAGGCTGCCATTGCCATTGCCTCTAACCTGAGTCATCACTTCAAGAGTAAGCACATGGATGTAAGTTTACACTTTGTTAGAGAAAAAGGTTTTTCCCGAGTAAATTAAATTATGTTATCTGCCAGACGCAAAATCAATTATTGATATGCTCAATAAAAATCTTCTTGATCCTAAGCTGAACAATTGTGGAGATGCAGTGAAAGTGACTAACTGAGTTGCTCCGTTGCTATGTTGCCATACTGCGCTAATCCTACATTGGGATGCTGTGGGACTAGGTATCTAACTAATGTTGCTGCGTTGCTATGCTGCCATATTGCGGTGATACACTCAGTCTAAAGCTTTAGGGGAGTGTTGAGTTTGGAAAGCTTTAAGTCTTACTAAATTAGTGTGACGGCACAAAGATAGTAAAATATAGCGTAAAGGACACGCCTCGTCACTTAGGTATAGAATATGTAGTTTGGAATGGCACCAACATCCACATATGCCTGTCACACATTAAACCACGTTTCTAACAAAAAATTGAAATTGCACTAACAAAGATTTTTGTAATAAACAACGTTTATTGTTCGTGGTCACAAAAAGAGGTAAAAAAAATTGCAAACCATGTTGGTAACACATTTTCGTGTTTGCGCTAACAACAATAGTGGTAAAAAACACTATATGTTGTTAACGCTCACAAAAATAGTAAAAAAATCCCTAAACCATGTTTCTAACACAAAATTGAGTTTGCGCTAACAAATATATTTGTAACAAACAACGTTTAAAGCTTGCGTTCACAAAAAGAGGTAAAACAAACTACGAACCATGTTTGTAACACAAGTTTGTGTTTGCGCTAACATCAATAGTGGTAACAAACACTTTATATTGTTAACGTTCACAAAAATAGATTAAATAAGCTCTGAAAGATGTTTATAACTCAAATTTTTGTTTGCGCTAACAATTGTTTTTTTAACAAAAAACGTTTATTATTAATCCACAAAAAATATAAAAAAAACCCTTAAACTTTGTTTTCAACACAATTTGTGTTTGCATTAACAACAAAAATATTAACGAACAAAGTTTTTTGCCTACGCACACAAAGAGAGTTTAAAAAAATCTTAAACCATGTTTCTAACCCAAATTTGAGTTTGCGCTAACAAAGATATTTGTAACAAACACCGTTAATTGTTCGTGGTCACAAAAAGAGGTAAAATAAACTCCAAACCATGTTTGTAAAACAAGTTTCAATTTGCGCTAACAAAAATAGCAGTAAGAAACTCTTTATAATGCTAATGCTCACAAAAATAGTTAAAAGACACCATAAACCATGTTTCTAACACAAATTTGAGTTTGCCTTAAAACGATATTTGTAACAAACAATGTTTATTGTTGTGGTCACAAAAGGAGGAAAATTATACTCGGAACCATGTAACACAAGTTTGTGATTGCGCTAACAACAATAGTGGTAACAAACACTTTCTATTGTTGACGCTCACAAAAATAGATAAAATAAACTATAAACAATGTTTAAAACTCAAATTTGTGTTTGCACAAAAACCAGTTTTTTTTTAACAAAAAACGTTTATTATTAAGCTCAAAAAAATTGTAAAAAAAAACCCTAAACTTGTTGTAGTTTATAAATCTTTATTTCAGTAAATAGGGGTAAAAATAGCTTATGATGATTTCCTAGTAGTCTACTATAATACTTACCTTTACTAGCGTTGTTGTAACAAATAGTACAGTATAGTGTATCGTACTTTTGCAAGGACACATGTCGGCGAAAGAACGTATGCACGTTTTTCGGAGTGGCGCGGACAGTCAGCCATACGTGTTAAACAGTTGACGATTCGATTCACATGATCGGACAAACAGGATCAGATCAGGTATTTCGGAAACATATGGTACAGTTCGACGGTACCTTCGTCAATCGAATTTGCTCCAACGGACGCGATTCACCCAGGACCACAAGCGTGATTCACGAGGGACCACAAGCGTGATTCGCGTGGGACCACAAGTGACGAAGCACTCCGGTGCTTCGTACTAAACAACAACATTTGGCTGGACTTTAGCGATTACCGCTAACTAAGCATATGGAACGTTTTGTGTACGGTTCAATATATGTAAATATCTGAATAAAATTGGTTTGTTGTTTAGTGTAATAAAAAATAGTGTTCCATTAATCAGGTTTGTAGAAAATAATTATTAGGGTTTTTAAGGTACAGTGACGTACAAGTAGGATGCTTTGTCGTTAGTCAAGATAATAATCATAGTAACGGTTACCCAAATTAGTGTAGATCAGTAGATACACACTGTGAGTATATAACTTAGGACTTAGCCAATTTTGTAGTATCCAGTTTTGGGAATATGATTTTCTGAGGGCATTTTTTGGGAAACTTCCAAATATCATATCTTATGGTTTACTGATTTATTTGGGCTGCAATTTTAGGAATTGTTGGTTTATTGCATTTTGTATAACTGTGGCAAATTTGAGGCATATTGGATGATTGAGTCATATTTTGTGTCAGTTCAAAGTTGGCTGTTGAGTAGGTACTTTGATAGTTTCTGCTGGTGTTCATGTCTACTTCCACTTCTACTACTGGTTCTCCTCCTGCAACAGTGGTTGTAGAACAACAGGTTAAGGTTCTTTCGTCAAGAGTTCCTATCTTTAATGGCCAAAAGTATGCGTGTTGGGCGGGGATGGTTGAATCGTCGTTTGAAACTGCTAATTTATTGGGGGTCTTAAATGGCTCCTTTGATGAAACAGATCCAACTTGGGCGAAAAAGAATTTAATGGCAAGGAACAACCTAATTCTTTATATTTCATAAAATTTGGTCATGTCTCGATTGAAAATGAAGAAGGCGAGCGAGATTTGGACATCACTGAAATCCGCTTTTGAGAAAACGAATGTTCAAGAGGAGCTCTTGGTGGCTGGAAAATTTTGGGGATACAAATACTCGGGGGGTACAATGGTCGAGTATTTTGACAATTTTCGTGCACTCATTGGTGCTCACTCTTATGCTGGGGGGTCATTTCCTGAGTTTCAACAGACAGCTTTGCTTATTAGAGGTCTTCCTAGTAGCATGAAGGGTGTGTCTGTTCAGTTAAAAAGTCATGATAAAGCTAGCTGGTCATTTCAATTAGCATATAGTCTAATATTAGAGGAAAAGACTAATACTAAACTCCTTAAAGGAGAAGGAAAGGTTGAAGCCTTTTCCATAGACTTTGACAAAAGAAATCAGATTAATCAGAACAAGAGTCAGGCTAACCAGAATCAGAATCAGTTTACTTAGTATAATCGGAGGCAAAATAGGTCATCTTCTACTACTTGCTTTTATTGTTTTGAGAAGGGTCTTTGATACAGGTACTGTCATAAGCTGAAAAAGGCTAATGAGACAGGTTTATACAGGCCAGGTTGGCAGCAAAGCCAAAGATTACAGAGGCTTCTCTAAGAATCTTACCCGTGGAAATGCTCTTTTTTCAGCTTCTGCAACTGATGCAGATGAGTCTTTAAGCTTCAATGAGATAGAGGTTGCGGAATTATTTGCTATGGTGGTAGCCATGGAGGGTTCTAAGGATGCAAGATGGATTATGGACACGGGAGCGTCTGCCCATATATGTTGGTACAAGGCGGCTTTTACGAATCTGCAAAAAACATCTCCAAAGAGTATTTACTATGCTTGTGTCATGATTGTTCAAACCTCAACTCAGGGTGATGTATCTTTGATGGTAGATGTGGAGGGAAAGTCGGTAGAAAAAACCCTTCACAATGTTTTGTTTGTTCCAGATTTTAAGAAAAATATTTTTGCCACATCATTAGTTGAGAGCAAAGGCTTTGAAGTCATTCAGAAAGGAGGTAGACAGGTTGTTAGCAGGGAAGGGAAAGTAGTAGTAACATGAACTAGAGATGCTAGGAAAATGTACCGGATGGACATGGCTAAATATTAAAAAAATGATTTTCTATAGTCTAGTGTGCAATCGGATAATGAGTTGTGGCATAAAAGATTAAAACATATGAATTATAATAGCCTTAAAAAAATGGTGAAATTGGGAAAAATTGAAGGGGTTTATCTCACTTCCTATCCTATAAAATCATGTGATGGTTGTTCACTTGGCAAGATCCACAAATTGCCATTTCCACAAAAAAAAGACCACAAAACGGAGAAAGTTCTACAGCTAATACATTCTGATGTTCTCTGTCCTTCACAAGTGGCTTCGGATGGAGGCGTCCACTATATGGTTACATTTACAAATGACTACTTGAGATATACCAAAGTTTACTTCATGCAATATAAAAGTGAAGTGTTTACTCACTTTAAACACTACAAAGCGTGGGTAGAAAAGCTTCATGTTGTTCTAATCTTCGCGTTTAGATCGTATAATGGGGGAGAATATACATCAAAGGAATTCGAAGAGCTTCTCCTTGAAGAAGGTATCAGTCACAATCTTATAGTTCTATATACACTGGAGCTGAATAATGTTTATGAGAGATTAAATAGGACAGTGACTGAAAGTGCTCGGTCCATGCTTGCAGATAAAGGGCTAGATTTGAAATTGCGGGCTGAAACACTTAACTGCGCTGTTTATATTAATAATAGAATTGCTTCTAGATCTATGAGCACTACACCTTTTGAGGTTTGGACAAGAGAAAAACTTGATGTTAATCACTTTAAGATCTTTGGCAGCAAGTGTTTTATTCTAGATACGTCACATGATAGATGGAAAATGGATGCTAAGGGCTTACCAAGAATTTTCATGGGGTATGATGATAATGCAAAAGGTTATACAGTTTTTGTATTTGAGAAAGATAAAGTGGTTATCTAAAAAAATATCAAGATTAATGATGAGATGGATTCGGTTGACTCTTTTCAAGTGCTAGACAAACCGGCAAAGGAAAACCAACAATATGTAATTTTTCACCACACGCAGTGGGTTTTCTTTCCACAAGCAAATGGGAGTACTCTTCCTTCAGTTCCCTTAATGACTTCACAAGAGGCTCACCACAAGTTCCAGCTCAAGCGGAACAAACTGTTACACCACAGGTCGCGGATCAGCAAAGGCAGTCAAATCGGAGACTACCGACAGTTTTAGCCTCAAAATTTTCCAGGGGGAAAGAGATCTACCAGACGTGTGCAAGCAAGCTTTCACTTTGTTTTATCTGCAGCTATAGAGGAGCCTCTAACAATTCAGGAGGCCTTTTCATCACCTGAGAGAAATCATTCGATCGAAGCGGCAAACGATGAAATGAAATCTATTATAGAGGCACAGACGTGGGAGCTGGTGGATCTTCCCATAGGCAAAAAAACCATCATCAGCAAATGAGTATTCAAGGTGAAGTTGAACTCGGACAACACTATTGAAAGGTATAAGACCAGACAAGTGGCCAAGGGGTATAATCGAAAACAAGGTAATGATTTTGAAAAAACCTTCTCTCTTCTCTCCAGTTGTTAGATTTCCTACTATCAGAATCTTGGTAAGTCTACCGCCTATAGAAAATATGGAAATACAACAAATGGATGTTAAAACTTCTTTCTTGCATGGAGAATTAGAAGAGACCATCTGCATGAAACAGCCTGATATGTATGTAGAAAAGAGAAAGGAGGAATTGGTGTGCAAATTGATGAAATCTTTGTATGGGCTGAAACATGCCCCTAGACAATGGAATTTGAAGTTAGATGGGTTTTTGACTAGGCTAGGTTTTAAGAGAATTAGCTCACATTATATGTATATGTTCTACAAAGGGAGGATGGGATAATTTACATTGCTGTATATGTGGATGATCTATTATTTATGAGTAAGTCAATGGATGAAATAAACCGCATTAAAGCAACTTTCAGGTCTAGGTTTGAGATGAAAGACCTCGGAGAGGCCAAGTATATCTTAGGTATACACGTAGAAAGAGACAGAAAGAAAAGGTTGATTATGTTGACTTAGAAAGAAGCAATAGGTAACATGCTGGAAAGATTTTAAACGAAAGATGTGAAATGATCTATAACTCCCATAGAATTCGGGCAAAAATTGGAAGGAATTGAGTCAAACTCAGGAATAATGGTTTGTGAGAATCTAGAGACAGGGGAGGAAGATTTTATGGCTTCAAAGCCATATAGACAAGTAGTCGAAAGTTTTATATATTTTATGAACTGTACGAGACCAGCCATTGCAGCAGCTGTCGAAGTCCTGAGTAAAAGTTTGCAAAATCCTAAAAAGACAGATTGGGAAGCAGCAAAAAGGGTGTTGAGATATCTAGCAGGTACTCGAAATCTCAAGCTTGTACTCGGAGGAGGGGAGGTGAAAATAAAGACATGGAACCATGCTAGCTATGGAGACATGCTAAGCCGGAAATCTATGACCGACTTTGTTTTGAAGATTGGAGATGGAACTTGTTATTGGAGTAGCAAATTACAAAAGGTTACAGCTCAATCCGCAATGGAGTCAGAATATATGGCAGCAGCTTTCGCCCTCAAGGAGCTCCTATGGGTCAAGTCCATTTTACAATAACTTGGGTATATGCAAACTGGCCCTCAAGCTATCTGGTGTGACAACCACGCAGCCATTGCAATTGCCTCTAACCCAAGCCATCACTTTAAGAGCAAACACATGGATGTTAGACTTCACTTTGTTAGAGAAAAAAAACTTGCAAAAGTCATTAAACTATGTTATTAACCGGATGAGAAGATGGTGGCTGACATGTTAACAAAAGCCCTTCCTGCTCTTAAGTTACAGTATTGCAGAGATGCTATTGGACTAAGTGAGTAACTGAGTCTAAAAATTTAGGGGAGTGTTGTAATTTATAAATCTCTATTTCAGTAAATAGGGGTAAAAATAACTTAGGATTTTTTCCTAGTAGTCTATTGTAATACTTACCTTTATTAGCGTTGCAATAGCAAATAGTAGAGTATAGTGTATCGTACTTTTGCAGGGACACGTGTCGGCGAAAAAACGTATGCAGGTTTTTTGGAGTGGTGCCGACAGTCGGCCATATGTGTCAAATAGTTGACGATTCGATCCACATGATCGGAAGAACAGGATTTGACCCGAGTATTCCGGAAACGTATGGTAAAAGTATCATCGTTGATCAAATTTGCTCCAACGGACGCGATTCACCCAGGACCACAAGCGTTTTTCACGAGGGACCACAATCGTGATTCGTGTGGGACCACAAGTGACGAACCACTCAGGTGCTTCGTACTACACGACCACAGTGGGCTAGACTTTAGCGATTACCGCTGACTAAGCATTTGGAAAGGTTTGTGTACGGTTGGAACGTTTTGTGTACGGTTCAATATTTGGAAATATCTGAATAACATTGGTTTGTTGTTTAGTGTAAAAAAAAATAGTGTTCCATTAATCAGGTTTTTGGAAGATAATAACTAGGGTTTTTAAGGTACAGTGACGTACAGGTAGGATGCTTTGTCGTTAGTCAGGATAATAACCATAGTAACGGTTACCCAAATTAGTGTAGATCAGTAGATACACACTGTGAGTATAAAACTTATGACTTAGCCAATTTTGTGGTATCCAGTTTTGGGAATATGATTATATGAGGGCAGTTTTTGGGAAACTTCCAATTATCGTATCTTATGGTTTATTGATTCATTTGGGCTACAATTTTGGGAATTATCATTTTACTCTATTTTGTATCTCTGTGGCAAATTTGAGGCATATTGGCTATCTGAGTCATATATTGAGCCAGTTCAAAGTTGGTTGTTGAGTAAGTTCTTTGATAATTTCTGCTAGTGTTCATGTCTACTTCCACTACTACTGCTGGTTCTCCTCCTGTAACAGTGGTTGTAGAACAACAAAACTTTGTTTTCAACACAAATTTGTGTTTGCATTAACAACAAAAATATTTATGAACAAAGTTTTTTGCTTACACACACAAAGAGAGTTTAAAAAAATCTTAAACCATGTTTCTTACCCAAATTTGAGTTTGCGCTAACAAATATATTTGTAACAAACAGCGTTTTTGGTTAGAGTCACAAAAAGAGGTAAATAAACTCCAAACTATGTTTGGAACACAAGTTATTGTTTGGGCTAACAACAATAGCGTAAGAAACTCTTTACATTGTAATGGCTCACAAAAATAGTTAAAAAAACCGTAAACCATGTTTCTAACACAAATTTGAGTTTGCGCTAACAAAGATATTTGTAACAAACAACGCTTATTTTTCGTGGTCACAAAAAAAGGAAAAATATACTCCGAACCAAGTTGGTAACACAAGTTTGTGTTTGCGCTAACAACAATAGTGGTAACAAACACTTTCTATTGTTAACGCTCACAAAAATAGATAAAATAAACTCTAAAATTTGTTTATAACTCAAATTTGTGTTTGCACTAACAATAGTTTTTTTTAACAAAAAACGATTATTATTACGCTCATAAAAACAGTGAAAAAAACTCCTAAACCTTGTTTTCAACACAATTTTTTGTTTGCGTTAACTACAAAAATATTTACAAACAAAGCTTATTGTTTAAGCATACAAAGAGAGTTCTAAAAAATCCTCAGCCATGTTTTAACACAAATTTGAGTTTGCGATAACAAAGATATTTATAAGAAAAAACGTTTATTATTCACGGTTAGAAAAAGAGGTAAAACAAACTCCGAACCATGTTTGTTATACAAGTTTGTGTTTGCGCTAACAACATTACTGGTAAGAAACTATTTATATTGTTAACGCTCACAAAAATAGTTTAAAAATACCCTAAACCATGTTAACACAAATATTATATAAAGAATAGAATAAGATCAAGATCGGTAGAGACTACTCCTTACGAGGTTTGATTGGTAGAAAACCAGTTGATAGTGTTTCAAAGTCTTTGGTAGCAAATACTTAATTATAAATACATCTAAAGACAGATGGAGAATGGAACCGAAAGGATTACCGGGTATTTTGTTGGGGTATGATGATCACTCCAAAGGGTATAGAGTCTTTGTATTTGAGAAACAAAAAACAATTGTAGCAAGTAATATTATTGTTAAGGATGCGCTTGACTCAATAGATTTATTTAAAATGATAGCGCAACAAAAGCAGCAAAAAATACAAGATTATGTCATTTTAGACTGCAAACAAAAGACTATCACACAGATGCACAAACATCCGGTGGTGACACCGGTGTCTGAAATTAACCAAGTTCCTCAACAAGTTCAGTTTCATCTCGGTGTGTAGAATTCGAATTCTACGGATTCTACACAGAGACAAAAGAGAAATGCGACGGATCCCACGATTTCAGCCTTAGAATTTCCAGGGGGAAGACGATCTAGCAAGCGGCTGTAATCAAACTCCCACTTTGCCTACTCTGCGGCCCCAAGGGAGCCTCTGACCATTCAGGAGGCCTTCTTATCACCAGAAAGACATCACTGGACCGAGGCTGCTAACGACGAAATAAAGTCGATCATGGAATGTTAGACATGGGAACTTGTAGATCTTCCTCCGGATTCAAAACCGATCGGCAGCAAATGGGTATTGAAGGTGAAGTTAAATCCCGATAAAACCATTGAAGGATATAAAGCTAGGCTTGTGGCAAAGGGGTATAATAAAAAAAAAGGAATTGACTTTGAAGAAGCATTTCTCCAGTTGTGAGACTTCCGACAGTTAGGATCTTGCTGTCCCTAGCTGTTATAGAAGATATGGAAATACATCAGATAGATGTAAAAACGGCTTTCTTTCATGGAGAGCTAGAAGAGAAAATTTACATGCAGCAACCTAAATTGTATGCAGAGCTAGGAAAAAAACATTTAGTATGCAAATTGTTAAAATCTCTATATAGTCTAAAATAGGCCCCTAGGCAATGGAATCTGAAGCATGACGAATTCTTAACTAGCCTAGGATTTCAAACGATAAGCTCTGATGTTTCTGTTTGCGTTCTAAAGGGTTAAGATGGGATAGTATATATTGTTGTGTATGTAGATGATCTACTAGTAATTAGCAAATCAAAGGCTGAAATTAATAAAATCAAAACTGCCATAAATTCACGCTTTGAGATGAAAGACCTCCGTAAGGCAAAATATATTTTGGGTATTTAGGTAGAAAGAGATAGAAATAAGAGATTACTAAAATTGAATTAAAATAATGAAATTGGAAACATGTTAGATGAGTATGGAATGCAAGACGCAAAAGGATGTTTAACTCCAATGGAGATTCGGCAAAAGTAAAAAGGAGAAGAGACAAAACCGGGTGTTATTGTTAGTGAGTTAGGGGAGGATGATCCTATGCCACTAATACCTTACAGACAAATAGTGGGAAGTTTAATATATTTCATGAACTATACCCGTCTTGATATTGCTGCAGCAATTGGGGTACTGAGCAGAAGTCTAGAAAATCCTAGAAAACTGATCGTGATGCAGCGAGGAGAGTCTTAAGATATTTGGAAGGAAACAAAGACCTCAAACTCACACTAGGCGGAGGAGAATTGAAGCTGCAAACATGGAGTGATGCAAGCTATGGCGACATGCCAATCCGAAAATCCACCACGGGATTCGTTCTGCAGATTGGGAACGGAACTTGCTGTAGGAGCAGCAAACTTCAGAAGGTTACGCCGCAATCAAAAATGGATTCAGAATACATGGCAGCAAGCTCGGCCTTCAAAGAACTCTTATGGGTGAAATCCATGTTGCAAGAATTGGGATACATGTAAGTTGGTCCACAGGTGATCAGGTGTGATAACGAGACTGCCATTGCCATTGCCTCTAACGTGAGTCACCAATTCAAGAGTAAACACATGGATGTAAGATTACACTTTGTAAGAGAAAAAGTGTTTTCCCGGGTAATTAAATTATGTTATCTACTAGACGCAAAACAAATTATTGATATGCTCACTACAGCTCTTCCGGTTCCTAAGCTGAACTATTGTGGAGATGCACTGGGACTAAGTGACTAGCTGAGTTGCTCCATTGCTATGCTGTCATACTGCGTTAATCTTACATTGGGATGCAGTGGGACTAGGTAACTAGCTAATGTTGCTACGTAGATATGCTGCCATATTGCGGTGATACACTCAGTCTAAAGCTTTAGCGTAGTGTTGATTTAGAAAAGCTTTAAGTCTTACAAAATTAGTGTGACGACACAAAGATAGTAAGATATAGCGTAAAGGACACGCCTCGTCACTTAGGTATAGAATAGGTATTTTGGAATGGCACCAACATCCACATATGCCTGTCACACATTGAACGAGACAAAGTAGCTGCGACGAAGATGGGACAAAGCAGTTGTGATGCATATGGGACAATCCAGCTGCTGTTATTCAGTACAGGTCAACACAGCAAGGACAAAGCTGCACTGACGTTGAATATGATATGAACGAGACAATACTGCTGCGGTTGATCTAAATCAAGCCAATGGACGAGATTCATAGTGATTTGTTGGCAGGTGTTTTCTCAACATTTTAATGAACTCATCTGGACAATAGTAATGAAGCCGACGGCAAATTATATTATGACCTATCAGTAATACTGATTGTACAGTGGTAGAATGAGCTTTAACATGAATATGAGTACTTAGATCTTAGTGGCAGTTAGGATTTTGGACATATCTCTCAGGTCCGTTTGTATCAGAGATAAAACACTATGTAATAGGACAACTAGGAGTAGAAACTCACTACAAGTATAAGACTTAAGACTTAGAACATTTGATGTATCTAGACTTCCAAACTGTATAATATGCAAAATGTTTTTGGGAAACATCTGAGTTGCATATCTTGGTGTATATAAAATCAATTGGGTTGAAACTTTATGAGTTGTCAGACTTTATGATATTCTATAATGAGGTATAGTTTGAAGCACTTTAGATATTTGTGTCATATTTGGTAAGCTGTAGAAGACAGCAATTGGGTGGGATTCTTGATAAGCTTCAGTGAGTAAATCATGTCTACTTCTACTAATGAGCTCTGCTCCACCTGCTTGAGTGGTCGTAGAACAACAAAACCATTTTTCTAACAAAAATTTGAGTTTTCACAAACAAAGATATTTGTAACAAACAACATCTAATTTCCGCGGTCACAAAAAGAGGTAAAATAATTTCCGAACCTTGTTTGTTACATAAGTTTGTAATTGCACTAACAAAAATAGTTGTAACAAACTCTTTCTATTGTTAACGCTCACAAAAATAGTTAAAAAAACCCGTAAACCAAGTTTCTAACACAAATTTATGTTTGCGCTAACAAATATATTTTTAACAAACAACATTTATTGTTCGTGGTAACAAAAAGAAGATAACAAAACTCCAAACCATGTTTGTAACACAAGTTTGAATTTGTGCTAACAACAATAGTGTTAACAAAAACTCTTTATTGTTAACGCTCACAAAAATAGAAAAAATAAGCTCTAAACAATGTTTATAACTCAAATTTGTATTTGCTCTAACAATAGTTTTTTTTAGCAAAAAACGTTTATTATTTCGCAAACAAAAACATTAAAAAAAACATCTAAACTTTGTTTTCAACACAAATATGAGTTTGCGTTAACTACAAAAATATTAACAAACAAAGTTTATTGCTTACGCACACAAAGAGAATTTAAAAAAACCCTAAACCATGTTTGTAACACAAATTTGAGTTTGGGCTAACAAAGATATTTGTAACAAACAAACTTTTATTGTTCCCGGTCACAAAAAGAGGTAAAATAAACTCCGAACCATGTTTCTAACACAAGTTTGTGTTTTCTCTAACAAAAATAGTGGGAAGGAACTCTTTATATTGTTAACACTCACAAAAATAGTTAAAAAAAAAACCTATAACATATTCTAACACAAATTTGAGATTGCGCTAACAAAGATATTTGTACCAAACAACGTTTATGTTCGCTGTCACAAAAGAGGTAAAATAAACTCCGAACCATGTTTATAACAAAAGTTTGTGTTTGCGCAAAAAACAATAGTGGTAACAAACACTTTATAATGTTAACGCTCACAAAAATTAAAAAAAAAACCTAAATCATGTTTCTAACACAAATTTGAGTTTGTGCTAACAAAGTTATTTGTAACAAACAACGTTTATTGTTTGTGGTCACAAAAAGAAAGTAAAATAAACTCCAAACCATGTTTAAAACACAAGATTGTGTTTGCGATAACAAAGATACTTGTAACAAACAACATATATGGTTCGCGGTCACAAGGGATAAAATATCCCAACCATGTTTTTTTCAAGTTTTGTTTGTACCAACAACAATAGTGGTAAGAAAATCTTTATAATGTTAACGCTCACAAAGATAGTTACAAAAAACGCTAAACCATATTTCTAACACACATTTGACTTTGGGCTAACAAAGATATTTGTAACAAACAACATTTATGGTTCACGGTCACAAAAATAGGTAAAATAAACTCCGAACCATGTTCATAACACAAGTTTGTGTTTGCGCTAACAACAATAGTGGTAAGAAACTCTTTATATTGTTAATGCTCACAAAAATAGTTAAAAAAAGCCCTAAACCATGTTTCTAACACAAATTGGAGTTTGGGGTAGCAAAGATATTTTTACTATTGAAAATAACTTAAAAGGATTTAATATAAGTATTTTTTAGGTCTAAACATATGAATAGAAAATATAGTGAAAGCAGTCAGCCTCCACCTATCTCTCTCCATCCCCCATACTTGTTGTAGTCACTGAAGGAGAGAGAGAGAGTAGCGGAGCCATGGAAACCTAAGCTCCACCTGTGCACTACAAGAGTGACCTAAGTCACTCTCAACAAAAGGTTTAGTTCGGCAAGACTCGAACCTCCGACCAGTAGAGCATGGCCTAGTGGTTCGCTCTAAGTAGTATGTCGAAGAAGTTTGCTAGAGTATATAGGGTTATATAAATATTTAAACACTGTTACGATAGCTTTTCGATTAACGGAAATACAAATATAGATACATAAAACGAGTTAAATACAGTACGGATATGATTTTGCATGAAACAAATGAATCCGACACTTATTTCGACCGTTGAAATCAAATACTAAATTCTATCCAACAGCGCACATCATCGTCGAGATCACGGAATGGTCACTTTGGAATTTTGTGACGTGGCATGACCTGGCGCCACGTGGAGAGGTAACATTCGGTCGCGGGAATTCCAAGGAATGTACGGACGAGTGAAAAGTGGACACGCGTCCGCTTAATGGCCTTGTCGTACAAATGCCATACAAAAAGTATATCGGCAGTAGTACTTCTTTCTACTGTACAGTGTTCTGATTGGTTCGTACAGTCAGTAGATAGGGGTTGTGAGAGGGAGCTAGGAAATCTGGTAGATGGTCTTCTCTCTCTTTAAGAGTTTGTATATATTGGCATTTTTGCCACCCTATAACAAATCGTCTGGTTGGGCGTTTTCAAAGATTCTTTTTCCAATAGACTCAAAGGAGTCCAAAATTCACAGGGTTGTAGTCAGATTGTCAACTTGTTTGCTAAGGAAGCACTGGTTGCTATTAGAGTGGGTTAGTTAAAAATTAACTAGAGGCTTCCTCAATTTTATTGTCCAAAAGAGGACACAAAATTGCACAAAAAAAGATGTAAAATATCTTTCGAGCCATGTTTATACCACAAGTTTGTGTTTGCGCTAACAACAATAGAGGTAAGAAACTCATAATATTGTTAACGATCACAATAATAGTTGAAAAAAACCCTAAACCATGTTTTTAACACAAATTTGAGTTTGCGCTAACAAAGATATTTGTAGCAAACAACGTTTATTGTTCCCGGTCATAAAAAGAGGTAAAACAAACAACTAACAATGTTTCTACCACAAGTTTTTGTTTCCGTTAACAACAATAGTGGTAAGAAACTCTTTATATTGTTATAGCTCACAAAAATAGTCAAAAAAAACACTAAACCATGTTCCTAACACAAATTTGAGTTTGCGCTAAAATATATATTTGTAACAAACAACGTTTGTTGTTCCTAAACCATGTTTTTAACACAAATTTGAGTTTGCGCTAACAAAGATATTTGTAACAAACAACGTTTATTGTTCGCGGTCACAAAAAGAGGTAAAATATACTCGGAACCATGTTTTTCACATAAGTTTGTGTTTGCGCTAACAACAATAGTGGTAACAAACACTTTATATTGTTAACACTCACAAAATTAGTTTAAAAAAACCCTAAAACATGTTTCTAACACAAATTTGAGTTTACGCTAACAAAGATATTTGTAACAAACAACGTCTATTGGTCGTGGTCACAAAAAGAGGTAAAGTAACTTCCGAACCATGTTTGTAACACAAGTTTTTGTTTACACTAACAACAATAGTGGTAACAAACACTTTCTATCGTTAACGCTCACAGGAACATATAAAATAAACTCTAAACGATAGTTGCCCTAACAATAGTTTTTTTTAACAAAAAACGATTATTATTAAGCTCAAAATAGCAGTAAAAAAAACGCCTAGACTTTGTTTTCAACACAAATTTGTGTTTGCGTTAACTACAACAATATTTAGGAACAAAAACGATTGCCTACGCACACAAAGAGAGATTAAAATAATCCTAAACCATGTTTCTAAAACAAATTTGAGTTTGCGCTAACAAAGAAATTTGTAACAAAAACATTTATTGATCGCGGTCAGAAAAACAAGTAAAATATACTCTGAACCATGTTTTTACACAAGTTTGTGTTTGCGCTAACAACAATAGAGGTAAAAACTCTTTATAATGTTAACGCTCACAAAAATAGTTTAAAAAAACCTTATACCATGTTAATAACAAAAATTTGAGTTTGCGCTAACAAAGATATTTGTAACAAACAACGTTTTTAGTTCGCTGTCACAATAAAAAGATAAAATAAACTTCGAACCAAGTATAAAACACAAGTTTGTGTTTGCCCTAACAACAATAGCGGTAAGAAACTCTTTATATTGTTAACTCTCACAAAAATAGTTAAAAAAAACCCTTAACCATATTTCTGACAAAAGTTTGAGTTTCCACTGACAAAGATATTTATAACAAACAATGTTCATGCTTGCGGTCATAAGAATAGGTAAAATGCATTTCGAACCATGTATATGACACAAGTTTGTGTTTGCGCTAACAACAATAGTGGTAAGAAACTCTTTATAATGTTAACACTCACCAAAATAGTTAAAAAAACCTTAAACCATGTTTCTAACACAAATTTGAGGGTGCGCTAACAAAAGTATTTGTAACAAACAAAGTTTATTGTTCGCAGACACAAAAAGAGGTAACTTCCAAACCATGTTTGTAACACAAGTTATTGTTTGCGCTAACAACAATAGTGGTAACTAACACTTTCTACTGTTAACGCTCACAAAAATAGTAAAAAAAAACCCTAAACCATGTTTCTAACACAAATTTGAGTTTGCGCTAACGAAGATATTTGTAACAAACAACGTTTGTTGTTCGCGGTCACACAAAGAGGAAAATACACTCCAAACCATGATTATAACACATGGTTGTGTTTGCGCTAACAACAATAGTGGTAACAAACACTTTACATTGTTAACGCTCACAAAAATACTTAAAAAAAACCCTAAACTTGTTTTTAACACATATTTGAGTCTGCGCTAACAAACATATTTGTAACAAACAACGTTAATTGTCCTTAGTCACAAAAAGAGGAAGAATAAACTCCGAACCATGTTTATAACACAAGTTTGTGTTTGTGCTAACAACAATGAGAGGGGAGATTCAAGGACTCCGTTATTTTTTTCGCTTTCAATAATGTACATGAATTAGGGTAAATACGTCACGGACATCACCACAACGATTGCTGTGTGCCGATGGAGACGTGTCGCCGTACGTTTGAATCCGGAATGATCGGGCGGTTCTTTACCGGTTGATCCAAAATTACAAGGAACGTCCACGGCATTACTGACCGTACATGAGGAGGGCAGCGCGGCCATCATCAAAACTGGAGCAGTTGTCGTTTCCGGTGGACACGTGGTGTACTTTTTGTTTTTCCTAAAGAATCGGGCGGCTGAAATCGGATCTGGTTGATCCGAAATGTCTAAGACCGTCACGCGTCAGGCGGGCCGCTGGATTATCTGAGTCGGCGGCTTCAAATATTACTATAACGTACGTGATTTTATTATGATATCCGCTTATTGCATTCTGTCGTAAAGTAAGTGTAGCCTTCCATTAGGCGAAGAGTGGGGTTGTTTATTGGAGAAAGTACCTTTTCGTACTATACCGTACTATTTTTTTTTTTTTTTTTAAAGATGTTTACTAAAAATTTTGAGTTCTCCGGGCTTCGGAGAAAAATACCATCTCCGATTTTCAATTTTCGGCCATGGCATACGTGGCTGTCTCCTCCGACTGTCCTCAAGAGGACAATTTGTGATTACTGGACGCGTGTTTTGGTCCACTTGTAAAGTCAGAGTCGATCCACGACAGACGTGAAGCTATAAACTTACATGTGGCAAATGGAGTGTACCGTGTGACATCAAAGCAAGCCTGTTCGACGACAAAAAAATCTTGGTTGTAGGACATCCTGTGACGTCTCCTTCATAAATGTGCGATACAGGGATAATACATTCACGTACAAATAGTACATCTTGGACATTTGTACAAACTTTCATTTTGCAACGGTTATCGTGGCCGTTGATATCACCACAACCCTAAGAACGTTCAGATTGTACATTAGCGTGACGCTACTAGATATTTTAATCAGCGTCTGCCCGTACACATACGCAACTGCGATTTTGTCCTTTTGGAAATGATGATTATTCCAGGGCGGCTTAACAGGTCCTACGTGGTACCAATCGCAATCTAACACCTCATTCACTGGCATGACTTGATAGAAGGGTGTTACAAATATTACTGCCAGTAAACGTGCTCGTACGATTATTGGGAACGCTTGATGGAAGGTTACCCTAAATCTTAATATATCGTACGTTTTACACAAACCCTTGAAATCTAAACATTTTTTAAATTTTGTTTCGTATTGGCACGTGTCTTTAGGCTTCGCACCACTCTGGGCGTAACCGTTCCGTTTGTGGCGATGCCTTTGCTCCGTTACAGGGTTTGGAGGTAGGTTCATTCTGATGTTTCCCAACCTGTACGAAACATTGCCAATCGCTATTAGCGTAGAAGTTTCTTTAGCGTACATGAATAATTACCGTGTTTTACGCTAATTAAGAATTTGAAAATTTTGAAAAAAACATACATTCTAATTATTTAATAATTCTAATTTGGGGCTTTGAAAAAAGTAAATGTCCGGTCGCAAACATGCTTACACTAATATAGGTATTCGTACAAAATTTGACAAATCTTACACAAATCGTACGTTCACACATTCGAAACGTAGTTGTTGGACGAATATGTGCGAGCGTGATATTTGAGAGCCCGATTTGATCCCTTTTTTAGACCGCACATTCTCATGCGTCCACGGCTACTAAACATAATGAATTGTACTTTTTCCCTTCTATTTAAACTATGACGTACTTCCATTTTGTACGGTACTTGGGAAAATAACCCTAAATGGCGTACAGAAAAAAATGGAATAAGCCACGCTATTGGAGAATAATAAAAAAAAAAGCGGGACGGAATTAGCGTACACTACGCTAATAGCGATTGGCGGTGTACAGTGCAGTACACCGCGAATCGTAATTAGAGTAAATTACTCTAATTCGGTCGCTCGAAATTTCGAGTCTATCACATCAAATATAGTAATCGATTCTAATTTTTTCATTATTCTAATTTAGGTGAGGTCTAATTTGCGTAAAAAAATATAACATAGGTTATTTTTAAATAGTGTGGAGTACGGACGACGTCTGACCGTGCAAAATTGTACTTTGATAAGTAAAAAGGTACAAATAATGATTTAATAGAATCGTGCTCCCACGTGAAGTCGCACTAAAAAAAAAATCAATCACATCGAAAAAAATCCGTTCGCATAACTCTCGTCCGTCGAGAGCATCTTCGTCAGTGTGAACATTAACTGACATTCAATGCGACAAATAGTACTAACGTCATAATGACGTCAATACTATACGGACTGACACATTTTGTTCGACTACGTAATTTAGTGTTCATAATTATTGCGCAAAAAATTATCGCCGACAAAACCTAATTTAGAATGCTTAAATAAATTAGAGTAAACTTCATAGTTGAAAAAGCTCTATCACATAAATTAGCGTTCATTACTCTAATTGTTTTTTTGGTTTTTACTCCTAATTTTCATTACTCTAATTACGATTCGCGGTGTACTGTACAGTACACCGTGAATCGATAACTATATGTACTCTATATCGGCACCCCAAAATTTTGACATTGTACCTTATAATAAATTACTATTTAGGATGTGGACCATAATGCCACGTCTCCTGACACTAAATTAGATGAATGACGCTAATTTTATCTTTACACAAATAATTTCTATACGCTTATAACGATTCAAGGTGTAGCTTTGACCTTAAGCCATAGATTTCACGGCTGTTTGCGACCGCTCAGCATCCATGGCTTCCAGGAACTTTGCCCATAGGATTCCTACTTCATCGGTTCCTTCGTCGAAAACTGGTGTCGAAATGGAAGACTCATTTTCTGCCAAGAATTCCTTGCTTAGCTCAGATTTTGCAGGAAACGCTTTGAACAAGGCATTGTTTAAAGAATGGGGGGTACGGCCACTTCAGAAGCCACAGGTGAAGCTGAAGAAAGATTTCTTGCAAGAGCTTTTCGGATATTTTCGAATGAAAACGAGAATTACAACTGTAACGGATTCGTGCACAAGAAGGGAATGTTGGCAAAGATTCATGAAGAGTAGACAAGTGAATCGGTTGTTAGTGATTATATTGTTTGCAATTCCTGTGACCTTCCTCTACTCCATTTTTTTGTTCCGGTCGCAGAATGTATTTGAAAGCTGAACAAGTGTTTTTTTTATGAAATTTTGGAGTATAAGTGGCTGCCCAGATTTTCTGAAACGAGAAAAACGTAGGTTCGAATATGGAAAAAGAAGAGGCGTTGAAGTGACCTGCAGGAGGATGGCACTCCTATGATGTTTTACATGATAGACTTCCCATAGCAATCCAAAATTTGGTGAGGATAGTGCTCCGATTCAGGCTCTCGTGGAGAGGCATTGAGGTCGCTGGATGCCTCCACGAGATGCAGAAGAGAAAGGCGTTTTGCATAGGCTCGGGAGGCCAGAGGGTAAGGACATATAAGAAACTGCTGATTCCAGACCAGGTGCATGGCCATTCGCCTGCTGTAAGAGAGTATCCAATACAACAGACAGCACAGGAGAGTCCAATTTAAAGTGGTTTTTGTTGCTGTCAAAGCGAGACATTTTAAGAATTAGGGCATGGCTGGTCAGGCTGTCTGAACATAGGAGGACAATATCCTGCTCAGCTGTATTTTTTGGGTGAGGCCGGTCAACTTCAGGTTTTTTCCCTTACATCTTACGTGGATACCCGTGTGGCTCACAATAAGTTGGTTCCTTTGGCTCTCTTCACTGTCAGCGCTTGAGGCCTAAACGCCACCATTCATACTTTAGTTGAGGAGGATGATGCAGCTTGATTGACCACGCACAAAGGGCCAACGCTTCTCTCAAGGAAAACATGTTCTGGACAAAAGTTGCCGATGAATGGGGCTGTGGCCATACTTGCAGTCGTTGAGGAATCGCTACAAAGGACGCATATTGCCTGCTTTAGAAGCCGGGAAGATGTTCAAGAGAGCAGAAATATCAGGGGACAATCCTACGCTAGTTGACAATATTGATAATAGGAAAGGCCAGACGCCATGGTCCTCCCAAGGACTTGAGAACAGACGATGCAGAACTTTCGTTACAGGGTAAGCTTAAACCTGAACTCCAGCCTGGCTATTTAACTTTGTAGCATAGCTGAACCTGGTGCTCCTTGGGGCAGCTCTGTCACACTCCTGTTTGATGGAGAGAAAAGTTGAGGTATGTGGATTTGGATGATCTTTGTTGACACCGAGGGGGGAAAAGCTCGTGACAGCCTTGTCAAGCGTGACATGGGGATGAGAATTGTGACGCAAATACCCGTTATATCCACCCTCTTGGACTCTAAAGCGGTCAATATCCATTATTGTGTGTTTTATGATTGAACTTTTTTTGAAATCACTTATGGATTTTGATCCGTACTCGCTCTATTTTCTGTAAAAAATGAGCTATGCCTAAATTAGGGCGTAGAAATCGTGTACTTGCTCCCCATTTTGGTAAGCGAGAACTACGAAATAAAAATTCTTTGTCTTCTTTTTTCCTTCGTAAATTTTATAACTACAATATGTCAATAATCATGGAAGCTTTACTTAAAAAGCAATATGTACAACTCAATATTAATGTTTTAATCTTGTAACAAATGTACACTATTTGTACAAATTCAAGTACATTGGCTTATTTCTGTTGTTGCACTAAGTGTGGTTTGCTGCCTTGTGTTGTCTTACTTAGTAAATTACCATCTTGATTTCTCTTCCATAAGATTTGTGGAATTACTGAGCTGTTCTTGTGTTTGCTACTTGCTATTTATCATTCATATGGGATCTATTTTAAGTAATATAAGGTATATTGTACATGGTTTGATATTTGCAACCATGTTGATTTATTTTGCTAATCCTTTTATTTATGTTATCTTCATGAGGTGTATAACCATGCCAAAGATCTTCGCATGAAACTATCGCTATAAGCTTGTAAGGATCACAAAACAAAACAGAATTTATACTTTGAAATTATAGATTTCGCAATGCAATTACCTTTCAGGAATAGTGTGTCATCGAAGCCATTTGGCCATTTGAACCCAAGTCATCTATTTTCCAGGTTCAAACTTCTCTGTGAAACAGTTAAATTGGTTCAACTCCGCCTTTCCCTAATTATTTTCAGTTCATAGGGGTGTATGCTATGGCACTTCTTTTGAAATCAAAGACAGTTTGGCTGCGCTTTTATGCGACCTTTTTTGTTGTCTTTTTCGTCACAGCTAATTCAAGGTTCAGTGATATTTTCTGCAACTATTTTTGTCGAGGCATTAACACAGTTTTGATGCTGCAACGGAGTCAATTGTGGTGCGTTTTTTATGCCAGCAAGATGGTACTCTAGAGGTTTAATGTGGGAGAAATTTGGCTGTGTTATTATCTATCGCGAGGTCGAAAGATTTATTGAATAGCCGGTCTTGTTGAAAGTGGATGCAGGGGCTTGCACCATGACGAAAATGGAGCCAGGGGTGCTGAAGCGATGTCCGACTGAAAGAGGGAGTGCTTCCAGTCACTAACACCGAACAAGTATGAACAGTTGGGGAAAAACCTAAAAAAAAATCAGCGAGGCACTTATCTGAGGATCTGTCAGGAGAAAAATGCGACCGACAAGATGAGTGGACAGGTCAAGAGGACAAAGCACTGTTGGATACAAAGGATGAATTAGCTGGCAGAATTGGTCCGAAGGTTATGTTAAAGCAAGTGGATGAAGCTGTTTTGGAGCGAGCACCTGTAGGACCTGCGGTCTTGAATGAAATTGGTGGAATCTTCAGTATCTGCGGATGAAGCTCCGTATGAAGATAGGAGAGGCATGAAAGGAAGCTAAAAATTGTTTTAAAGCTTAAAGAAAAGCAAAGTACAGACTGCGTTGTTAATGTTCAACAGTATCGCAGACGTAGGAAGGAAGCACTTAGCAATGTGCAGATGAAAGGCTGACATGATTGTGGAGGAGACACTGGGACAAAGCTCTTTGCAAGAAGAGGATGAGGAGGATTTCAACGAGGGAGCAGCTGAAATGAAGTTGACAAATAGGCAGTTGACAAAGAGGGAGCAGGTTTGCCGTGGCGTAAGAAGCCTGCAAATTTTGGTAAGCCATCTGAAACTTTCAGCGACGACCATGGTAATCAACTTTGCATAACCAAAAGCTTTGACGATGTGCAGGATTCATTGCCCTTTTGATTTTGGTTATGTGATCTCTTTCTTTTGCCGGGACTTGTACGTCTTCTGCTTCACAGTTGGAACTGAAACCAGGCAGCTTTCCACTGTACACTCACCTTAATTTCTACACCCAATTAAAATCCGAAGAGTTTAGATGAAGGATCAGAGTTCTGTTTAGAGGCGCCTTTCAGTGCTCGTTGGTCTCTTTCTCATGTCGGGCCTGTGACTGGGTTTTGTCATGTTACGGGGTTTCACAGACAGGATCAGCGGTAGCTAGCTGAGGTTCTGAAAGCGCTCGTAACATCGTCAGGAAACTTCATTGCTGCAGATTCATTGCTTAAAGAATGGATAGCAGGCAAGTTCTCTTTTACATGAAATTATTCGCAGAAGGTGGATGATAAAATCAGTGTCTAACTTTGCTGACAGTGGACATTTGAATTTATTTCTTCATGTAATAAGATATTACACATGAGATTACTGGCGTTACTTACCAGAAGAAGCCCTAATCATACAGAAAAGTGATTTTTTTTGTACGATGACTGCTATTACTATCAAGAACGCAATTACTATCCAAAAACGCCAGTAATTGCGTTTTTTGTGTTCACCATATAAGCAAGCTTTTGAGCGATGCAACACAGGTACCGGTTTTTGCCATCAGCTTCTTTACGCGCCAAATATCTCCCGATAATTATTTACCAGCTAAGTCTGTGTTTACCTCGGATATGTTTAACGGGGTTTGGCGTATGAGCTCATATCTGTGGTTATCTGGCAAGGATCCTTGTGAAAAAAAGTGTGTTTTGTGCTGCTATTAGAATGATATGCTTTTTGAATATTTTTATGAAATTGGGGGTTCACTCTAGAATGTGTCGGCTTATCCTCCTTTAGTGGAGAATGCTCCTGGAATGTCTTTGCATTCTTCAGGAGAGACAAGACGCCATGTATGAACTGGTGAGGGAGGATGTGGACCTCATGCTTGTTATTGGTGGATGGAACTCATCAAACACATACGCATCTTCAGGAGTGGAACTCTGTTGCCCATAAACTTTAGGTACAGCCTTTTGTTCTGATATATATTTTTTGTAGAAACAACTGCATAAAGTTAAACTATGGTTTGGAAGCATTCTCTTCGAAAAAAGATTTTAGCAGAGAAAATCTAATTTGACTCGGGTTTAGTTTGCGCCGAAAAGAAATCAATTGTAGAAGAAACTGACTCGGTTATTAACGCCTTATACAACAATTCATGAGATGAACACGAACACTATGGATGTTGAAGCGGCAATTTCAAGGATGTCAGTTCTCAGTTCTCAAACTCCGTAGGCTTATCTTTGCCTCTTAAAGGTGAACTGGATCTAACTATACTTTTAGAAAGTATTTGGACATTTTTCTAGCTGAAAGTAAATGGTAACCAAATTTTTATACTATCGCAAGGGTATGGAACTGGAAAAAGGGGCTAAAGGAGTTGATTACCCAACGTCGGATGATATTTTGATTTCCAGTATAATTATCATTGCCAAACCTGGGTCACTGTCAAAAAGGTTATAGACTTGGTTCAGGTTGCGGATGTTACAGCTTTGCTCAACATATTATTAACACTTCAATAATGAATCTAGGTGTATGTTTTGATAAATATTTGTTAGATTTTCTTTTTGTTGAAAACATGTTAGAATCTCTTCTTATTGAAAAGCACGATACAAAGTTTATGTTATCTCAGGCAAAGCTGTTCCAGAGCTATAAATACTTATATGATGTTTACTTTTGTCGATCGTGTTGTTTTCACTGTAATTGCGTTTCAACGTAATTGTTGGATTATGTAAAGGCTTACTTGGTATAGCTATAAATTGAGCAGGCGTTTATCGTGTATCGTTGTTGGGGTTTTTTGGGGTTTTTTAGGATCCTTTCTGTTCCCTTAACATAAAGTATAGTGCACGACAAAAGTATGCAGTGGATGTTGTTTTATCGCAAACTAGTTTGTTTTGGAACACATTTCTTTTTGCGCGGAATTTTTGTTCCTATTAGTTTGTACGCAGAAAGTTATGCAAAATTCTTTTGGAATTATGTGGATTTAAGGCATGTGTCTTCGGTTGTTTCTCAACGATAGATTCAAAGACTTGTACGAGTGCATTGATGTCACACATCGGAAACACCCGATTTAGCTGATAAGAGGTTTCTATTTTGCATCTATTTTGCAAGGAGCTTTGCGTACTCCGTTGAACACATGTTAAGGGCTAGATTAGTGTGTTCCAGTGTTTGTGTCACTTACTGTGAAGGAGTTTGACTTCGTACCACACTTTTGAGTTTGAATTTGTGCAGGTGGTCGAGATGTTTTGAATGGGGTGTTTCTCAGACGAGAAGTGGTTGCTCAGTCGGCTGCCTATTCTCGTATTTTCAACACTAGTTTTAAAACGTGTGTTTGTCTGCACAAATAATGGTACGGCTCTTGGTTCTTTCCATCATATTTTGTACCTTTGTTTTTTGGACATGTGTTTTCTGTTGTCCATAGCCTATTTCAGCCATGGATTACTCACGGAAGAACCACAGACTACCCTTCAAACAGCTGTGTTTGCGACAACACAGATTACTCCACAATAAACAAAATCACCTTAAACTGCACCAATATGCAGTATACTATAGACATTGTCAGCTCCCAAAGTCACAGCCAAATCAACCAAGGAATCTAGAAGATAGAGTTTCACAAAAACAGTTGACAGCTTCACAAACTAACCACTAAGACTGCTCACAGAACCTTACAGAGATTCCTGAATAGTATGAAACTTTACACACATATATTCTATATCATAGAATAACCCCACAAAGTTTCATATGAATGCACCAAACAGAGTGATCACACCAACAGGTCAAAGATGCAGCTGCCATTGCTTTGATTAAACTTGACTGTGATACTCAAAATATTCTAAGTCTTACAAGTTATACTCAGAGAGTTCACTACTGAATGTACGGAGGCATACCAGCCGTACAGTATCTACTATCTACCTAAACTATTGTAAGTATACCCGAATAGTTCAAGGTATGTCAAACTGAACAACTCTACACTAATAGACTAATTAGCAAAAAGACACCCCTATGTTGTACATAATATTTACACCGACATCTCCACAATCTTCGTACGTCAAAAACCAAGCTACCACTAAGTAACCACTAAACAAATATCATTACTCACAATCTATACTAGTTATATTATCTGCAGCTGCGTTAGCTGCTTTGTCCGTACGGATCATATCAAGGTAACCGCAGCTGCGTTTGATTTGTCTGCGTCGCAGCTGCTCCGTATCGGCGGCCCATATTCATCCAAAACAACCGCAGTTGCGTTGTCCTGTCTGCGTGGCAACTGCGCCGTACCGGCGGTGCCTGTTTCAACATTTCGTTTATTCCACATCGGATCGCTTCGCGATCCGCCGTCCATTTGTCAATGCTTGTACACGCCACTCAGTGAGTCTTTTACATCACTTAAATTATATCCGTTCGTTCGCTCCCCCAATCCATGAATCCATTCGAACCTCCACATTAAATTCCATAGCGCACGAACTATCGCATACGTACGAAACATTCTTTTCAAAACAGCAGTGAACACCGTTCGGGGTTACATACCACACTAAATCCTGTCTACGCCAATTTAGTCTGTACACAAAAATGACTAAGTTCGAGATCTCCTTCTCACACACGAGATATAAAGAGGACTAAAGGTTTCAAAAACGAAACGTTTATTGTTCGCGGTCACAAAAAGAGGTAAAATAAACTCCGCACCATGTTTATAACATATGTTTTTGTTTACGCTAACAACAATACTGATAACAAACACTTTACATTGTTATTGCTCACAAAGTTAGTAAAAAACAACCCTAAACCAAGTTTCTAAAACAAATTTGAGTTTGCGATAACAAAGATATTTGTAACAAACAACGTTTATTGTTCTCAGTAACAAAAAGAGGTAAAATAAACTCTGAACCATGTTTATGACAGAAGTTTGTGTTTGCACTAACAACACTAGTGGTAACAAACACTTTATATTGTTAACGCTCAGGAAAATAGTTAAAAAAACCCAATACTATTGTTCTAATACAAATTTGAGTTTGCGCTAACAAAGATATTTGTAACAAACAACGTTTATTGTTCTTCGTCACAAAAAAAGATAAAATAAACTCCGAACCTTGTTTATAGCACAAGTTTGTGTTTGCACTAACAACAATAGTGGTAAGTAGCACTTTTCTATTGTTAACGCTCATAAAAATAGATAAAATAAACTCTTAAC
Organism: Zygnema cylindricum; assembly: GCA_037447655.1. Taxonomy (NCBI): domain Eukaryota; kingdom Viridiplantae; phylum Streptophyta; class Zygnematophyceae; order Zygnematales; family Zygnemataceae; genus Zygnema; species Zygnema cylindricum. The sequence continues at coordinate 120,468 of JBBHKE010002409.1, read as the reverse complement.
GATATTTATAACTCAAATTTGTGTTTGCTCTAACAAAAGTTTTGATTAACAAAAAAAGTTTATTATTACGCTCACAAAAACAATAAAAAAAACCCCTAAACTATGTTTTCAACACAATTTTGTGTTTGCGCTAACTACAAAAATATTCACTAACAAATTTTATTGCTTTTGCACACAAAGAAAGTTCAAAAAAATCCTAAACCATGTTTCTAACACAAATTTGAGTTTGCGCTTATAAAAATATTTCAAACAAACAACAATTATTGTTCCCTGTCACAAAAAGAGGTAAAATAAACTCCGAAACCATGTTTGTAACACAAGTTTGTGTTTGCGCTAACTACAATAGGGGTAAGAAACTCTTTATATTGTTAACGCTCACAAATGTAGTTAAATAAACCCTAAACCATGTTTCTAGCACAAATTTGAGTTTGCGCTCATAAAGATATTTGTAACAAACAACCTTTGTTGTTCGCGGTCACAAAAAGAGGTAAAATAAACTCCGAACCATGTTTATAACAGAAGTTTGTGTTTGCGCTAACAACAGTTGTGGTAACAAACACTTTATATTGTTAACGCCCACAAAAATAGTTAAAAAAAAACCTTAAATCATGTTTCTAACACAAATTTGAGTTTGCCCTAACAAAGATATTTGTAACAAACAACCTTTGTTGTTCGCGGTCACAAAAAGAGGTAAAATAAACTCTGAACCATGTTTATAACACAAATGGGTGTTTGCGCTAACAACAATAGTGGTAACAAACACTTTACATTGTTAACACTCACAAAAATAGTTAAAAAAAACCCTAAACATGTTTTTAACACATATTTGAGTCTGCGTTAACAAAGATTTTTGTAACAAACAACGTTTTTTGTTCGCGGTCACACAAAGAGGTAAAATAAACTCCGAACCATGATTATAACACAGGGTTGGATTTACGCTAACAACAATAGTGGTAAGAAACACTCTACATTGTTAACGCTCACAAAAATAGTTAAAAAAACCCTAAACTTGTTTTTAATATATATTTGAGTCTGCGCTAACAGAGATGTTTGTGACAAACAACGTTTATTGTTCGTGGTCACAAAAAGAGGTAGAATAAACTCTGAACCATGTTTGTAACACAAGTTTGTGTTTGCGCTGACAACAATAGTGGTAAAAAACACTTTATATTGTTAACACTCACAAAAATAGTAAAAAAAAACCCTAAATCATGTTTCGTACACAAATTTGAGTTTGGGCTAACAAAGATATTTGTAACAAACAACGTTTATTGTTTGCGGTCACAAAAAGAGGTAGAAAAAACTCCGAACCATGTTTAAAACACAAGTCTGTGTTTGTGCTAACAACAGTAGTGGTAACAAACACTTTATATTGTTAACGCTCACAAAAATAGTAAGAAAAAACCCTAAACCATGTTTCTAACACAAATTTGAGTTTGCGCTAACAAAGATATTTGTAACAAACAACCTTCATTGTTTGTGGTCACAAAAAGAGGTAGAATAAACTCCAAACCATGTTTATAACAGAAGTTTGCGTTTGCGCTAACAACAATAGTGGTAAAAAACACTTTATATTGTTAACGCTCACAAAAATAGTAAAAAAAAACCCTAAACCATGTTTCTAACACAAATTTGAGTTTGCGCTAACGAAGATATTTGTAACAAACAACGTTTGTTGTTCGCGGTCACAAAAAGAGGAAAATTATCTGCAGCTGCGTTAGCTGCTTTGTCCGTACGGATCATATCAAGGTAACCGCAGCTGCGTTTGATTTGTCTGCGTCGCAGCTGCTCCGTATCGGCGGCCCATATTCATCCAAAACAACCGCAGTTGCGTTGTCCGTGATCGCGGCGCCTATCGTGGCCGTCCGATCAAACCGGATACAATTGTAGCCGTTGAAAATATACGCGCGATATTTGTTTCGCGTTCGAAACAAATGCGCGGTATCCGTTTCATAAAATACATTAAATCGTACTCCGTACTATACAAAACTATATCTATGCATTACGTATCTATTCCCGTTAGACGAACTATTCTACGTGTACAAATATAAATATCTGTCAAACCTATTGTATTCTAGCACTGTATTTAGGCTTGTTGGTTAAAGCGAACGGCTAATTTTACGGACGGCAGGTACCAGGATCAAATCCTGGGTCCGTCACACCTTTTAGATAACTCTATTAAGAATTGCCTTCCTGTCCACTTTGGACAGCCTAGGCAGCCATGGATCTAACTCCTCTTCAAGTCTTTAGTGACTGCGACAAGTGTGGGGACTTGAGTGAAGAGTTAGAGGTAGGTTGTTAGTGTCCCATTTTTACCTTTTATTTTACAATCTCTAGACCAAGAAAATACTTAAATTTCAACACAAGTCTCCTCCTTTTTGGTGGTGGAGAGGAAGACGACGCCATAGACACTGTTGAACAAGACAATTCCGGTAATTCCAGAAGCGAAGGTAAACTGACTGTGCGTAGAGAAGCAATTTCTAAGCTGCCGAGACTAGGTTGGTCGCGAGCACGGATGGCGTCTTTATTCACGGGGGTTGAGGGTTTCACTTTTGGACTTTGCAAAGCGTCGTTGCGTGCGAGGGTATCGCAACGTTCATCATTTACTAAACTGCGACGCTGCGGCGAAACCGAGGGTTCGTCGTTACCCACATAGTGAAACACAATTGCGCCGTTGCGCTTTCATGTCAGCGCAGCGGTGGTGCTGCGATCCTCTTACGGCATCGTAACCATGTTGCGCTGCGGTGGCTGCGCTGCAACAGGGCTGCGGTGTGGTAACATCGCCGCTGCTTTCCTTTGCCGCGTCCCCAAGATAATTGCTATGGTTGCGACACTGCGATTCGCTCCTTTATTTCGGCCGCTGCGATTGCCCCTCCAGTAAAGGTGAGTGTTCTCACTCCGCTAAAACTGGCGCTGCAACTTCGGAGAATGCAGATCCCCCTCGTCCACCCAAGAGTCGTCCTCAGCATCGTAGCCCCTCCAACACACCAAATATTGGGTGGAGTTTGAATTCCGAGAGTGGCGTGACCGAAGGATCTCGTCCACCTCATACTCGTTCGAGGTTCCCTGAACTAGTGGTAAAGGAGGATTTCGTCGTCGATTAGGGAACACCAAATCACGATCGCGAAACAGTTTAAGAAGGGAAACATGGAAGACATTGTGGATATGCCAGTCCGTCGGGATATCCAACTGGTAAGCCACGGCGCCCACACGGGAAAGAATTGTGAACGGGCGCGTGAACTTCGGTGCCAACTTCTTAGAGAGGGCACCCGGCAAGGAGAGGTTTGCCATATTGAGGTGAACCTTGTCCCCCACGCTAAAGACGATGTCCTTTCGGTGAGCGTCGGCTTGCGACTTTTGACGATCCTTTGCCATTTGTAGCGCCTTGGCCGCCTTTTCTAGGTTCCCTTGCAGCGTTTTGGCAAAGTCCAGAGCTGGCGGCGTATGGCAGTTCGCTACCAATAAATTTTGGGGAAGAGTGGGTTGTCGTCCATTGAGAGAGAATGGCGTAGCATTTGTTGACGAGTGCACTACACTGTTGTATGCTACCTCGATCGCTGTTAAATGGTCCACCCAATCAGTTTGGTGCACCGAAATATAAGCCCGCAACGCTTCCTCCAAAGTTTGATTCACCCTTTCAGTTTGACCATCAGTTTGAGGGTGGTAGGCTGTGGATATGGCAAGTTCTGTGCCACATAACGCAAAAAGATTTTGCCAAAAGTGGCTTACGAATTTACGATCGCGGTCGCTGACGATCCTTGTTGAAAGTCCGTGATGGCGGAATATCTCCCGAAAGAATAAGTCCGCGATATCTCGTGCAGTAGCTGTGGTGGACGCTGGTAGAAAATGTGACATTTTCGTCAGGTAATCCAAGACGACGAAGATTGAGTCGTAGCCCTCCTTCGTCGGTGGAAGGGCCCCGATGAAATCCATCGAAATCGCCTCCCAAGGAACAGATGGTATCGGAAGGGGTTCTAACTGACCTTGTTGCTCTGAATCCGTTTTGTTCCTATTATAGGAGTCACACGTCCGGACATATTCTGCAATGTCTCGAGTCATGTTTGGCCTGTAATACGCCTCAGCGACACGTGCGGTTGTTTTATCCCGCCCAAAATGTCCGCCGAGCGGCTCGTCGTGACTCATTTTAAGAATCGTGTGACGGAGTTCCGTATTTACTGGTACATAAAGATGTGTTGTCTTACTCGGTCTGTACCGCCACATACCATTGGCGGTTCGAACGAGTACCTTCCATTTAATGAGTTCCTTTAGTGAATCATCATCGTTTTAGGCGGCCTTTATCCGACTTAACCATTGTTCGTACACCTTTACCGTACTGGTGACTGCGCCGAGTTTCGGATCTTACGCTGCGGTCGACGCTGCGGTGTTCTCTTTCACAGAGCTTATGTTCCCATGCTGCGATGCTTGCGGTCGTTGCTCCGCTACTGGCGCAACGACTCCGCGTCTTCTTGACAACGCATCCGTCGGGTTCGTTTTGCCCCGTTTATATTCTATGACAAGTTTCGGGCCGAAAGTTTGCAGAAACGTCATCCATCGCATTTGTTTCTTGGAAAACTTCAGCTGGGTTTAGAGATACTGTAAGGCGTGGTGATCCGTGATAATCGTGATCCGTTTCCCCTTAACGTAACACTTCCAAACCTCCAGCGCATTAATGATAGCTATTGTCTCTTTCTCATGGGTGGCCCAGTTTAGCTCTGCTGCCTTTAGTTTTCGACTGTCGTAGGCGATGGGTTGAAGGCCTTTCCCTTGATCTTGCATAAGGATCTCTCCAATAGCCGTATCGCTAGCGTCGGTAATTATCGTCCAAGGTAAGTCCGGGTCGGGCATAGCTAACACAGGGGCGGTAACCAACCGCTTCTTTAGCGTGTTAAAGGCTGCCTCTTGTGCCGCTTTCCAATCATAGGGCACGTCATTCTTGAGCAATTCCGTGAGCGGTGCAGCGATTTTTGCGAAACCTTCGACAAAATGTCGATAATAGGAGCATAGTCCTAGAAAGCTCCGTAACTCCGTAATATTCGCCGGCTGCGGCCACTCTTTAACTGCCCTTGTCTTGTTTGGGTCCACTGCGATTCCGTCCCGGCTCACCACATGGCCTAGAAAATCAATCTTCTCCTTGAAGAAGTCACATTTACTTCTTTTTGCGTATAACTTATTTTCTCGAAGGACTTGGAGGACCGTCCGTAAGTGCTTCATATGCTCCTCTTGCGTTGGCTATACACCAGTTTGTCGTCTAGGAAGACGATCACAAACGCGTCCAGGTATTGCCGAAAGATGGAATTCATTAAATGCATAAAGGTTGCCGGCGCGTTAGTCAACCCGAACGGCATTACCCGAAACTGGAATGACCGTATCGAGTTCTAAACGCCGTCTTCTCCACATCTTCATCGGCAATTCTAATCTGGTGGTAGCCGCTCCGCAAGTCTATTTTTGAAAAATATTTAGCACCTCGAAGTCGATCCAACAATTCGTTTATCCTCGGTAGGGGGTACGCATTCTTCACCGTTAATTTGTTCAGCGCTCGGTAGTCTATAGACATACGGAAACCTCCATTTTTTTTGTTCACAAAGATAACGGGGGCTCCATACGGTGATTTGCTTAGTTCGATTACTTCGGCTTCGACCAACTCCGCGAGTTGCTTTTTTAGTTCATCCAACTCGGTGTAGCTCATCTTGTACATCCGATTAGCCGGGGGTACCGCTCCAAGAACAATCTCTATCCTATGGTCTACTTCGCGCTTCAGAGGTAATCCTTCGGAGAGCTTCGGGTGAAATACATCTGCGTACTCCTCGAGAAGTTTTGTCACGACTTCCGGGGCCTCTTCGGAAGTCTTTCCAATGTCGTCACTTTCTTTGGAGTTGAAGTTGGGGTCCTTCTTCTTCCATTCTTCCGAGATCTCCTCTTTCGCCTCCTCCATTGGCTGGACGACCGCCATACCAATCGTTTCCCCTTTCTTGAGTGCCCTCTTGAGGTGTAAGGCCGAAATCAGGCGTCCCTCTTCCGCTCCCTTACCAGCCGCTCCTGCTTTTACCTCAAACTCTTCTTCACCTTTCTTCACTCTTATGGCGCCACTTCTCCAATCGATCGTCGGATTCCATTTTTGCAGCCACGGCTTCCCTAGGATTACCTCATGGTCCCCAAGAGGTAATACATGAAGCGTGTCGTACCATCGGAATTTCCCAATTCCGACGCGTAACCTCGGGGTACGATGGGTAATCGATAAGGAACTGCCGTCGGCCAATTGTATCGACTGATGATCCTTTAGTACCACAAGAGGAAGTTTCAACCTTTTCACCGTCGCCTCGTTAATGAAGTTCCCCGATGCTCTGAAGTCCACCATGAAGTTAGCTGCACTCAATCCTATTTGACCCTAAAATATCAAAGGGTCTCCTAGTTCACCTGCTAACCTCATAACGGTAAGCTTTCCCTTTTTAGGACCTTTCCGTTTTGGACACTCTTGAGCCATATGATCTTGAGAACCGCACTGGAAACATAGGCCATTTTGCCTCCTTCGCTATCTAAAGTACACAAACTATTAGCGCTAACAAGAATTACTACCTTACTTACACAAATTGTTAGCGCTAACAACAATTGTTTTCTAAATTACACAAATTGTTTGCGCCAACATGAATTGTTACCTAACTTACACAAACTGTTAATGTTAACAAGAATTGTTACCTAACTTACACAAACTGTTATCGTTAGGAAGGATTGTTATTTATAATACACAAACTGTTAGCGCTTACAAGTATTGTTACATATCTTACAAAAACTGTTTGCATAAACAAAAATTGTTATCTAAATTACACAAACTGTTAGCGCTAAGAAGGATTGATACCTAACTTACACAAACTGTTACCGCTAACAAGAATTGTAATCTAACTTTCACAAACTGTTAATGCTAACAAGAATTGTTACCTAACTTACACAAACTATAATCGCTAGGAAGGATTGTTATCTAAAATACACAAACTGTTGCGCTTACAAGTATTGTTACCTATCTTACAAAAACTGTTAGCGTTAACAAAAATTGTTATCTAAATTACACAAACTATTAGCGCTAACAAGAAATGTTACCTAACTTACACAAACTGTTAGCGCTAAAAAGAATTGTCTCCTAACTTACACAAACTGTTAGCGCTAGGAAGAATTGTTATCTAAAATACACAAACTGTTAGCGCTTACAAGTATCGTTACCTATCTTACAAAAACTGTTAGCGTTAACAAAAATTGTTATCTAATTTGCACAATTTGTTAGCGCTAACAAAAATTTATATCTAAATTACACAAACTTTTAGCGCTAACAAAAATTGTTATCTAAATTAAATAAATTGTTAGCGCAAACAAGAATTTTTACCTAACTTACATAAACTGTTAGCGCTTACAAGAATTGTTATCTTAATTCCACAAATTGCTAGTGCTTACAAGAATTGTTATCTTAATTCCACAAACTATTAGCGCTAACAAAAATTGTAATCTAAAGTACACAAACTATTAAAGCGAACAAGAATTATTACCTTACTTACACAAATTGTTAGCGCTAACAATAATTGTTATCTAAAATACACAAACTGTTATCGTTAACAAGAATTGTTACCTAAATTTCACAAACTGTTAGTGATAACATGAATTGTTATCTAACTTACACAAACTGTTAGCGCTAACAAAAATGGTTACCTGACTTACACAAACTGTTATCGATATCAAGAATTGTTACCTAAATTACAAAAACAGTTAGCGATAACAATTATTGTTACCTAAATTACACAAACAATTAGCGATAACAAGAATAGTTACATAAACAACAGAAACAGTTAGCGATAACAAGAATTGTTACCTAAATTACACAAACTGTTAGCTAAAAAAGGAATTGTTACCTAAATTACACAAACTGTTAGCGATTACAGGAATTCTTATCTAAATTACACAAACTGTTTGTGCTAACAAAACTTGTTACCTAACTTAAGCAAACTGTTAGCAATAACAAGAATTCTTATCAAACTTACACAAACTGTTAGCGCTAACAAGAATTGTTACCTAAATTACACAAACTGTTAGCGATAACAGGAATTGTTACCTAGATTAAACAACAGTTAGCGATAACAAGAAATGTTATCTAAATTACAAAAACTGTTTGTGCTAACATGAATTTTTACCTAATTTACGCAAACGGTTAGCTAAAATAGGAATTGCTATCAAACTTACACAAATTGTTAGCGCCAACGAGAATGGTACCCTAACTTACACAAACTGTTAGCGATAACAAAAATTGTTACCTAAATTACACAAATTGTTAGTGATATCAAGAATTGTTACTTAAATAACACAAAAAAAATAGTGAAAACAAGAATTGTTTCCTAAATTACACAAACAGTTAGCGATAACAATAATTGTCACCTAAATTACAAAAACAGTTAGCGATAAGTAGAATTGTTACCTAAATTACACAAACCTTTAGCGATAACAAGAATAGTTACCTAAATTACACAAATTGTTAGCGATAACAAGAATTGTTACCTAAATTACACAAACAGTTAGCGATAACATGAATTGTTACTTAAATTACCCAAGTAGTTAGCGAAAACAAGAATAGTTACCTAAATTACACAACAAGTAGCGATAACAAGAAGTTTTATCTCAATACACCAACTATTTACGCTAACAAGAATTGTTACCTAACTTACGCAAGCTGTTAGCAATAAAACGAATTGTTATCTAACTTACACAAACAGTTTGTGATAAGAAGAATGCTTACCTAAGTTACACAAACTGTTAGCAATAAAATGAATTGTTACCTAACTTACACAAAATATTTGCGCTTACAAGAATTGTTACCTAAATTACACAAAAAGGTAGCGATAACAGGAATTTGTATCTAAATTACACAAACTGTTTGTGCTAACAAGAAATGTGACCTAACTTATGCAAGCTTTTAGCAATAAAAATAATTGTTATCTAACTTACAGAAACAGTTATCGATAACAAGAATGGTTACGTAAGTTACACAAACTGTTAGCAATAACAAGAATTGTTACCTAATACACAAACTGTTAGCGGTTACAAGAATTGTTACCTAATTTACACAAACAATTAGCGATATTAAGAATGGTTACCTAAGTTACACAAAATGTTAGCAATAACAGGAATTGTTACCTAACTTACACAAACTATTTGAGCTTACAAGAATTGTAACCTAAATTACACAAAAAGGTAGCGATAACAAGAATTTGTATCTAAATTACACAAACTAATTGCAGTAACAGGAAATGTTACCTAACTTATGCAAACTCTTAGCAATAAAAAGAATTTTTATCTATCTTACACAAACAATTATCGATAACAATAATGGTTACCTAAGTTACACAAACTGTTTGCATTAACAGGAATTGTTACCTAATGCACAAACTGTTAGCGGTTACAAGAATTGTTACCTAAATTACACAAACAATTAGCTATAAGAGAAATTGTTACCTAAATTACCCAAACAGTTAGCGATAACAAGAATAGTTACCTAAATTACACAATAAGTAGCGATAACAAGAAATTTTATCTCAATACACCAACTGTTTACGCTAACAAGAATTGTTACCTAACTTACACAAGTTGTTTGCAATAAAAGGAATTGTTATCTAAATTACACAAATAGTTAGCGATTACAAGAATGCTTACCTAAGTTACACAAACTGTTAGCAATAACAGGAATTGTTACCTAACTTACACGAACTATTTGCGGTTACAGGAATTGTTACTTAAATTACACAAAAAGGTAGCGATAATAGGAATTTGTATTTAAATTTCACAAACTGTTTGCGCTAACAGGAAATGATTCCTAACTTATGCAAACTCTTAGCAACAAAAAGAATTGTTATCTAATACACAAACTGTTAGAGGTTACAAGAATTGTTACCCAATTTACACAAAATGTTAGCGATAACAAAAATTGTTACCTAAATTACACAAACTGTTAGCGATAAGATGAATTGTTACTTAAATTACACAAATAGTTAGCGATAACAAGAATTGTTACTTAAATTACACAAACAGTTAGCGATATCAATAATTGTTATCTTAATTACACAAACTGTTAGCGATAGCAGGAATGTTTACCTAACTTACACAAACTCTTTGCGCTAACAAAAATGGTTATCTAACTTTCAGAAACAGTTAACGATAAAAAGAATTGTTACCTAAATTATGGAAACAGTAAGGAATAACAAGAATTATTACCTAAATTACATAAACAATTAGCGATAACAAGAATTGTTTCCTAAATTTCACAAATTGTTAGGGATTACAAGAGTTCTTACCTAAATTACACAAACAGTTAGCGATAAAAATAATTTTTACCTAAATTACACAAACATTTAGCAATAACAAGAATTGTCACCTAAATAACACAATCAGTTAGCAATAAATTGATACCTAAATTACACAACCTATTAGCGATAACAAGAATTGCATTCTAACCTACACAAACTGTTAGGAATAACAAGAATTGTTACCTAAATTACACAAATTGTTAGCAATAACAAGAATTGTTAACTAAATTACACAAACAATTAGCGCTAATAAGAATGGTGACCTAGCTTACACAAATTGTTTGTGCTTATAAGAATTGTTACCTAACTTAAGCAAAATGTTAGCAAAAACAAGAATTGTTATCTTACTTACACAAACTATTAGCGGTAACAAGAATGGTTACCTAAATTACACAAACTATTAGCGAAACAAGAGTTGTTACCTAAATTCATCAAAGATATAACGATAACAATAATTTTTACCTAAATTACATAAACAGTTAGCGATAACAAGAATTGTCACATAAATTACACAAAGAATTAGCGATAATAGGAATTGTTATCTAACTTACACAAACTGTTAGCGCTAACAAAAATGGTTACCTAACTTACAAAAATAGTTAGCGATAACAAGAATTTTTACCTAAACTATAATAAGAGTTAGCGATAACAAAAATTGTTACCTAAATTAGAAAACAGTTAGCGATAATAGGGATTGTTACCTAAATTACACAAATAGTTATCGATAACAATAAATGGTTACCTAAATTACACAAACTGTTTGCGATAACAAGAAGATAAACCTAAATTACACAATTTATTAGCGATAACAAGAATGGTTACCTAACTTACACAAACTATTAGCGCTAACAAGAATGGTTACCTAACTTACACAAACAGTTAGGGATAACAAGATTTGTCACCTAAATTACACAAACTGTGAGCGATAACAAGAGTTGATACCTAAATTACAATAACAGTTAGCGATAACAATAATTCTTACCTAAATTACACAAACAGTTAGCGATAACAGGAATTGTTACCTAAGTTACACTAATAGTTAGCGATAACAGGATTTGTTATCTAAATTACACAAATTTGTTGCGCTAACCTGAATACTTACCTAACTTATGCAAACTGTTAGGTATAATAGGAATTGTTATCTAACTTACACAAACTGTAAGCGCTAAAAACAATGGTAACCGGACTTACACAAACTGTTAGGGATAACAAGAATTGTTACCTAAACTACAAAAATAGTTAGCGATAAGAAAATTGTTACCCAAATTACAAAACAGTTAGCGATAACAAGTATTGTTACCTAAATTACACAAACAGTTAGCGATAACAATAAATGGTTACCTAAATTACACAAACTGTTAGCGATAACAAGAATTATAACCTAAATTACACAATTTATTAGCGATAACAAGAATTGTTACATAAATTACACAAACTGTTTGCGTTTACAGGAATTGTTACCTAAATTACACAATCTGTTAGCGATAACAGGAATTGTTACTTAAATTACAGAAATAGTTAGCAATAACAGAAACTGTTTTCTAACTTACACAAATTGTGAACGTTAAGAAGAATGGTTACCTTAATTACACAAACTGTTAGCGATAACGAGAATTGTTACCTAAATTACACAAAAAGGTAGCGATAGCAAGAATTTGTATCTAAATTAAACAAACTGTTTGCGCTAACAAGAAATGTTACCTAACTTTTGCATACTGTTAGCAATAAAAAGAATTGTTTTCTAACTTACACAAACTGTTTGCGTTTACAGGAATTGTTACCTAAATTACACAATCTGTTAGCGATAACAGGAATTGTTACTTAAATTACAGAAATAGTTAGCAATAACAGAAACTGTTTTCTAACTTACACAAATTGTGAACGTTAAGAAGAATGGTTACCTTAATTACACAAACTGTTAGCGATAACGAGAATTGTTACCTAAATTACACAAAAAGGTAGCGATAGCAAGAATTTGTATCTAAATTAAACAAACTGTTTGCGCTAACAAGAAATGTTACCTAACTTTTGCATACTGTTAGCAATAAAAAGAATTGTTTTCTAACTTACACAAACAATTATCGATAACAAGAATGGTTCCCTAAGTTACACAAACTGTTAGCGATAATAAGAATTGTTACCTAATACACAAACTGTTAGCGCTTACAAGGATTGTTACCTAATTTACACAAACCATTAGCGATAAAAAGAATTGTTACCTAAATTACACAAGCTATTAGCGATAACAAGAATTGTTACCTAAATTACACAAATAGTTAGCGATAACAAGAATTGAAACCTAAATTACACAAACAATTAGCGATAACAATAATTATTATCTAAATTGCACAAACTGTTAGCGATAACAGATATGTTCACCTAACTTATACAAACTGTTTGCACTAACAAAAATGGTTATCTAACTTACACAAACTGTTAGCGATAAAAAGAATTGTTACCTAAATTATACAAACAGTAAGCGATAACAAGAATTATTACCTAAATTGCACAAATAGTTAGTGATAAAAGGAATTGTTCTTTAAATTACCCAAAGGGTTTGGGCTAACATGAATTGTTATCTAACTTACGCAAACTGTTAGCGCTAATAGGAATTGTTATCTAACTTACACAAACTGTTAGCGCTAACAATAATGGTTACCTAAATAACACAAACAGTTAGCAATAAGAAGAATTGTTACCTAAATTACACAACTTATTAGCGATAACAAGAATTGTATTCTAACTTACACAAACTGTTAGGAATAAAAATAATTATTACCTAAATTACACAAACATTTAGCGATAACAAGAATTGTTACCTAAATAACACAAACAGTTAGCAATAACAAAAATTGATACCTAAATTACACAACCTATTAGCGACAACAAGAATTGCATTCTAACTTACACAAACTATTATGAATAACAAGAATTGTTAACTAAATTACACAAACAGTTAGCGCTAATAAGAATGGTGACCTAACTTACACAAACTGTTTGTGCTTACATGAACTGTTACCTAACTTAAGCAAAATGTTAGCAATAACATGAATTGTTATCTAACTTACACTAACTATAAGCGGTAACAAGAATGGTTACCTTTATTTCACAAACTACTAGCGATAAAAAAATTTGTTACCTAAATTACACAAACTGTAAGCAATAACAAGAGTTGTTACCTAAATTAAACAAACAGTTAGCGATAACAAGAATTATTACCTAATTTACAAAACAGATAGCGATAACTGGGATTGTTACCTAAATTACAAAAATAGTTAGCGTTAACAATAAATGGTTACCTAAATTACATAAACAGTTTGCGATTACAAGAATTGTCACCTAAACTACACAAACAATTGGCGATAACAGGAATTGTTATCTAACTTACACAAAGAGTTAGCGATAACAAAAATTGTTACCTAAATTACACAAACTGTTATCGATAAAAATAATTGTTACATACATTACAAAACAGTTAGCGATAACAGGGATTGTTACCTAAATTACACATATAGTTATCGATAACATAAATGGTTACCTAAATTACACAAACTGTTAGCGATAACAAGAATTATAACCTAAATTACACAATTTATTAACGATAACAATAATGGTTACCTAACTTACACAAACTGTTAGCGATAACAAGATTTGTCACCCAAACTACACAAACAGTTAACGATAACAAGAATTGTTACCTAAATTACACAAACTATGAGCGATAACAAGAGTTATTACCTAAATTACACAAACTGTTAGCGATAACATTAATTGTTACCTAAATTATAGAAACAATTAGCGATAACAGGATATGTTACCTAAACTACACAAATAGTTAGAAATGACAGAAATTGTTATCTAACTTACACAAACTGTTAGCGATAACAATAATTGTTACCTAAATTACACAAACTGTTAGCGATAACAGGATTTGTTATCTAGATTACACAAACTGTTTGCGCTAACATGAATTTTTACCTAACTTATGCAAAATGTTAGCTATAATAGGAATTGTTATCTAACTTACACAAACTGCTAGCGCCAACAAGAATGGTTACCTAACTTACACAAATGGTTAGCGATAAAAAGAATTGTTACCTAAATTACACAAACTGTTAACGATAACAAGAATTGTTACATAAATTACAAAACAGTTAGCGATAACAAAGATTGTTACCTAAATTACAGAAATAGTTGACGATAACAATAAATGGTTACCTAAATTACATAAACTGTTAGCGATAACAAAAATTATAACCTAAATTACACAATTTATTAGAGATAACAAGAATTGTTACATAAATTACACAAACTGTTTGCGCTTACAAGAATTGTTACCTAAATTACACAAACAGTTAGCGATAACAGTAATTATTATCTAAATTACACAAACTGTTAGCGATAATAGGTATGTTTACCAAACTTATATAAACAGTTTGCACTAACAAAAATGGTTATCTAACTTACACAAACTGTTAGCGATAAAAAGAATTGTTACCTAAATTATACAAACAGTAAGCGATAACAAGAATTATTACCTAAATTGCACAAATAGTTAGTGATAAAAGGAATTGTTCTTTAAATTACCCAAAGGGTTTGGGCTAACATGAATTGTTATCTAACTTACGCAAACTGTTAGCGCTAATAGGAATTGTTATCTAACTTACACAAACTGTTAGCGCTAACAATAATGGTTACCTAAATAACACAAACAGTTAGCAATAAGAAGAATTGTTACCTAAATTACACAACTTATTAGCGATAACAAGAATTGTATTCTAACTTACACAAACTGTTAGGAATAAAAATAATTATTACCTAAATTACACAAACATTTAGCGATAACAAGAATTGTTACCTAAATAACACAAACAGTTAGCAATAACAAAAATTGATACCTAAATTACACAACCTATTAGCGACAACAAGAATTGCATTCTAACTTACACAAACTATTATGAATAACAAGAATTGTTAACTAAATTACACAAACAGTTAGCGCTAATAAGAATGGTGACCTAACTTACACAAACTGTTTGTGCTTACATGAACTGTTACCTAACTTAAGCAAAATGTTAGCAATAACATGAATTGTTATCTAACTTACACTAACTATAAGCGGTAACAGAATGGTTACCTTTATTTCACAAACTACTAGCGATAAAAAAATTTGTTACCTAAATTACACAAACTGTAAGCAATAACAAGAGTTGTTACCTAAATTAAACAAACAGTTAGCGATAACAAGAATTATTACCTAATTTACAAAACAGATAGCGATAACAGGGATTGTTACATAAATTACAAAAATAGTTAGCGTTAACAAGAATTGTTACCTAACTTTCACAAATGTTAGCGATAACAGTAATTTTTGACCTAAATTACACAAATTGTTAGCGATAACAATAATGGTTACTTAAGTTACACAAACTGTTAGCGATAACAAAAATGGTTACCTAAGTTACACAAACTTTTAGCGATAACAGGAATTATTACCTAACTGAAACTCTGAGACCTCCATAAGTCCTCAGAGTGGACAGCTTCCAAGAAGCCTTTAGGATAATCTGACCCCTTTGTGTTTCAGCAAAAAATAATTGCCACCCTGGCAGACAAAAACTCTCACCAGTTGCACCCTTGTGAAGGCAAGACTCCCATGAGTCTATAGCAAAAAGAATCTCTGAATTTGCTCTCCTGAGCAGTAAGTTATGGAGGGTCAAAGTTGACCTTTTGTACAAAAGCTCTCTGGGAGAGAGGGTTCTATCTCCTAATTTTTCTAAGTCCTATCTCTCTCGCAGACTCTATCTACTGATGTACGGAACAAATCAGATTAAGTTCCGTACGCAAAAGTACAGCTGCCGGTGTACTTTATGTACGAACATTGTACGACATGGCCCAAATGTCGACACATGTCATATCCAGATTCGGTGCCATTATCTCCGGAGATTCAACGATCCAATGCAATTTCGCCATGCGTCATCCGATGTGGCAATGGCCACAAACCGCCGAAAACTTCTTCCGCGATCTCGGTGCTAATTCCGGCCGTCCGATTAGAATCTAATTTAATCGTAGCCGTAATAAATACATGCGCGGTATTCGTTTCACTTTACGAAATAAATGCGCGGTATTGATTTCGTGCATGTACCGTATTCCGTACTTATACATTACCGAATCTATGTATACTGTAGACAGTTACAGTTAAATGATTTAACCTACTTTTCAATGTTTAAATAAATATCGTACTATATAATACGTAACACTACTGCTAGACTTAACGGCTAAGGCTACCGGCTATTTCTGGTTGTCGGCCGGCAGGTACTAGGATCAAATCCTGTGGCCGGCATATACAGTAGAACCTGTCTAAAACAATACTCAGGGACCGGTGGTTGGTATTGAATTAGAGAGGTTATTGAATTACGACGCTCGACACTGGTCACCTGTTCACCCAACCCCACGTCACTTGCAATAAAACACTCTACTTCATAGCATTATTCTTGTCCATATCTTAAGAATGCCGAAGAAAGGCGGTAAATACTCGACAATGACGGATCAGGTTCGCATTGCTCTTTGTAAATACAAACAAGACAACCCTACACTTTCGCAGGCCGAACTCCAATGCTGGCTCAAGTCGGAGCACCACCTCGAAGTTAGCCAGCCCACAATTTCTCAAACCCTGAAACGTTCAGGTGAGCTACTCCGGCGTGATGAGGATCCTAACATCCAAAGCAAGCGCCAGCGGACAGTCAAGTTCCCAGTGATGGAGAAAGCACTCGCGGAATGGATCCTGACCAACCAAGAATGTGTCTCAGTCTCTGGGGACCTCATTAAAGAGAACGCCGCAAAGATCCTTGATCGCTTGTATCCCGGCCATGAATCGTTTGAATTTTCAAATGGTTGGCTGGAAGCATTCAAGCTTCGTCATGGGATCAAGTCATTCCGCCGTTTTGGTGAGAGTGGCTCGGTGGACATGGATGCCGTCCGCCGTGCGCTCCCAGAAATCCGCCAGCTGCTGGACCATTATGCGTGGAAGGACATCTACAATATGGATGAAACCGGCCTTTTTTTCCGCATGCAGGTGAACACGTACTGTTTTATTGGATCTGCGGCTAGGTCTCGACCCTTTTCAGATGCTGATTGAATGAACATTGTTGATTCCAGGCTGATAACTCTCTTGCCACGAAGCAACTGGAGGGGCGCAAGCAGAACAAAGAGCGGCTCACCTTGGCGCTCTGCTGCAACGGAGACGGTTCCGACAAGCTCCCCCTCTGGGTCATCGGAAAATACAAAAATCCTCGATGCTTCAAGAATATCAACCGTGAGAGCCTGGGCTGCACTTACCGAAGTAATGCAAAGGCGTGGATGACGCAGAGCGTTTTTTTGGAGTGGCTGAAAGCGTTTGACCTTCATGTTATCAATCGCAAAGTCCTTTTAATTCTTGACAACTGCAGTGCGCATGTCCCCCTTGATGAGCTCCCTACTCGCATCCAGCTGCGAAATACCACCATCTTCTACCTTCCTCCCAACATGACGTCCAAAATCCAGCCTTGTGATGCCGGTATCATCCGCAATTTTAAAGGTTATTACCGCCGTCGATTCAACCGTCTGCTGCTGCAGTGCCTTGAGGACGGAGCTGACCAGCCGGAGAGAATCGACGTGCTACAAGCCATCCGACTGGCTGTTCCCGCGTGGGAAATGGACGTCAAAACCGACACCGTCCAGAACTGCTATAGGCACTGCCAGATCCGCACGGCGGAGGCCTCTTCGCAGGCAGTACTAACTGAGGAGGATCTCATCGACCAGGATGTTATTGGCGAGCTGGAGTCACAGATCACCAGGTTGCGCTACGGAAACCCAATGGACATCAGGAACCTTCTCAACTATCCGGATGAGGATGTTATATCCTATACGCCGACGTTTGACGAAATCATCGAAGATCATTTACCTCAGCCTGAGGGCGGTCAGATTGACGATGCTGACAACGAGGACGATAGTCAAGAAATCGCTCCAGTGTCAACAAAAGAAGCCAGCAAAATGCTGCAGTTGCTGGAGATTTTCTGGCTCCAACAAGACAACGAGAATGCCGAGTTTATGCTGTCATTGAGGCGTATGCAAGATAAGATCGACATGCTCAGAACGCGCCAGATGGTGCAGAAGGGCATTAAGGAATTCTTCCAGCCAGTTTAGGGAAGTTTGTAGGGTGTTTGTATGGTTTGACTTTGTGATTTGTCAGGTGTATTGAATTAAAAAAAATTTGGGACCACGAAAAGTTATTGAATATTGTATTGGAGAGGTTTATTGAATTCAATATGGGTCAAACGTCAGGACCGGGCACAAATATTGAATTATGGAGGTTATTGAATTAGGCAGTATTGAATTAGACAGGTTCTACTGTATACCCTTTAGTAAATAATCCCTTAACCAGTATAAATTTCCCGTAAACCTCAGGATAGCCTAGGTAGCCATGGCTCTAGCTTCCTCTCCAATTTCTCAGTGACTGCGACAAGTTTGAGAGTTGGAGAGAGAAGTTAGAGGTAGACTGCCTCGGCTTCTTTATTTCTATTGAGACCTAGAAAATACTTAAAAACCATTAGTTTCTACACTCCCCTTATTTTCTAGTCAATCTTTAATTTCAGACCACACTTCTCCCAGCAGAAAATTAGCTTAAGGGAAGACATAGGTTTGGTCATCATATCTGCTACCATCTCACTATCTGGTCTGTACTCTAAACTGATTATTTTGTTTTCTACTTTCTCTGTAACAATGTTGAGTCAGATATCCATGTGTTTGGCTTTAAAATGATGTTTAGGATTGGCAGAAATAGCGATTGCTGCCTGATTAACACAAAATGTCTTCTGCACACTACTCTTAAGGTGACCAAGCTCACCAAGCAAAGACTTGACCCACATCAATTCTTTTACAGCAGAGCAAGAGGCCATATACTCAGCCTCCATGGTGGACTGAACAATAACCTTTTGCTGTTTGCTACTCCAACAGCAAGCCCCATCACCCACATATAATACATATCCAGAAGTGCATCTCCTCATCGGAGCATCACCATAACTGGCATCACTCCAAGTAGTGATATCAGTATTCTCCCCACCCAAATGCAACCATAGATCCCTAGTTCCTATCAAATATCTAAGGACTCTCTTAGCTGCCCCCCAATCCTTTTTAGTGGGAGCATTTAGACTTCTACTCAGCACTCCTACAGTTGTTGGTAAATCCGGCCGGGTAGAATTTATAAAATAGATTAGACTTCCCACTACTTGCCTGTAAAGAATAGTCTGCATGAACTTCTGTTCATCAGGAGATAATTCCTCGTCTAAGACTATGACTCCTTCTTCCTCACTCCCCTCACTTCCCTTCTTCAACTCCATTGGAGTTGTACAACTATTAGCTTTATCCATTTGAAATTTTTCAAGCATGTTCCCTATTGCTTCCTTTTGAGTCAGTCTTATAATTTTCCTTTTTCGGTCTCTCTCTACTTGAATTCCCAAAATATATTTTGCTTCTCCCATATCCTTCATTTCAAATCTCCCCTTAAGATCAGTTTTCAGTTTATTATTTTTTTCCATTGATTTACTTAAAACAAACAAATCATCAACATAAATTGCAATAAATATAAAACCTTCCTCATCTTCGAAAACATAGATTGAGTGATCTGAGCTGATCCGAATATATCCCAAACTGGTAAGAAACTCATCAAGCTTCTTATTCCATTGTCGAGGCGCTTGTTTCAAACCATAAAGAGATTTAATCAGCCGACATACCTTACTCTCCTCTCCTTCCTCCACAAAACCTTCGGGTTGTCGCATGAAGATCTCCTCTTCCAATTCTCCATGCAAAAAGGCTATATTGATGTCTATCTGGTGCACTTCCATGTCTTCCGCTGCTGCTAAACTGAGAAGTATGCGGACGGAGGGAAATCTGACCACCGGGGCAAAGGTTTCCTCGTAGTCAATTCCCTCCTTTTGTGTAAATCCCTTTGCCACTAATCCAACATTGTAGCGCTCGATTGTGTTATATGGGTTTAGTTCTAGTTTGAAAACCTACTTACAACCGATTGGTTTTCGGTTAGGTGGACAATCCACCAGCTCCGAAGTATCGGCTGCCATGATTGAGGCCATCTTCTCATTGATGGCTGTCTTCCACCGGTTTCTTTCAGGACAAGTCATCACCTCTCCATAAGTTTGAGGTTCATCTTGATGAGATAGTTTAGTTACCTTGTTATTAACCTGTTTTTCTTGCAGTCTTTTGCTACTTCTCCTCCCCCCCTCAAAATCTGAGGCCGAAATAGATGGTTCTCCTGGATTCTTTCGAACAAACTCGGCTTCTCCCCTATCCCTTGATTCCGTATCAATTTCCACCATGTCTTCCGCTTCGGGTAGAGTTGTCATTGGAGTTTCCACAGCCGAGTCCTTTTCGGTCTGGTTTGTACTTGCAAAAATGTCATTTTCTCTAAAACCTGGATAAATAGGAAGCTCAAAGTCATTGGAATTTTCTAACTCAAATCTGATTTTTACTAACTTCGTATATTTAAAGGGATCCACAGACTTTCCTTCATCCATAACTACTAGATGCTTTACTAAGATTATATCTTTCCTTTTTAGATCATAAACTCTATATCCTTTAACATCCTCATCATATTCTTATAAGTATCCCGGTTTTCCTTTAGGATCTAGCTTCCAATTGGACCGATCAATATCTAGACTGAATACTTGACTGGCGAAAACCTTTAAGTGAGATATGTCTGGTTTCCGGCCTGTCCATCTCTCATAAGGTGTTTGATCTTTTATAGCTGAAGTAAGAACTCTATTTTTGAGATAATTAGCACAGTTTATTGCTTCTACCCAAAATCTTTTTCCTATCTTTTTATTTGACAACATACTTCTAGCATTATCACTTAGTGTTCTATTTAACCTTTCAGCTACCCCATTCTGTTCCGGATTTTCTGGAAATGTCTTTTGGTGTTGAACCCCATCTTCCCTCAAAAAATCCTCAAACTGGTTAGAAGTATACTCTCCACCATTGTCACTCCTTACTCTCTTGATTGGAGTTTCATGGAGTTTTTCGCTCCATGCTTTATATTGTCTAAAACAATCCTGAGCTTCTGATTTGTTTTTAAAAAAATACACCCGGGAATACCGAGACCAATCATCAATTATAGTCATCATAAATCTCTTCCCCCCCGGTGAGGGCACTCTAGCCGGTCCCCAAATATTTGTGTGTACTAGATCTAGAAGTTTTTCTCCCTTATAGGTGGCTGTTTTAGGAAAGGGTAATCTGTGTGCTTTACCTTGAGCACACCCACTACAATCATTTATATCATCACTCTCACTGAACTGAATCCCTTCCACCACTCCCATCTTTTTCATCTCTCTTAACTTATCTAGATTCACATGCCCAAGCCTCTTATGCCACATCATAATATCATGAACACCAGCATAATAAAGTTTCTTCGTTTCACTACTTCAAATCAGACTAAACATCCCATGGCTACCTTTCTCAGCAATGAAATAGACATCCTCCTCAAAACCAGCAGTAAAGACTCCTTCCCTAGTGCTAGTGAAAAAACCCTTATCATCTAATAGAGATGTAGAGATAAGGTTTTTGTTCAGCTCCGGAATAAACAATACATCGGAGAATGTTAATATGGATGTCTTTCCTTCTACTAACACTTTCAGATCTACCGATCTTACAAGAGTAGTGGTGACTATCCTCCCATCCCCGTACTTATCTCTACGGTGGGAATCTTTCTTATCTTAGTGAACAGGTGCCTATCCTTACACATGTGCATTGAGGCACCTGAATCTATAATCCTGCCTTCTTCACCTTTCAATCCACCGTAAGCACATTTCTGCATTCGTGGAATTTCGACCTCATTTTTCGCCTCCAACTCCTCATCTAAAAGGAGCTCATCGTCCTCGTCCTCGGATTCCGCCTCAAGTACCTGTGTGACAAGGGCCTTTTTCTTTCCTCTCGGGGTAGCATCGGTCTGCCCCTCCTTTAACCGAAGCTTGGTTAGCTTAGTGCACTCTGCCATATAGTGCCCCGGTTTCTTACAAAAATGACATTAACCTTTAAGAGACATTGGTTCGAACTCGTCAGCCTGTTTTTTGTGCTTCCTACCCTCATAGTTTTCGACTGGTTTCCGGGAATCCTTGTTTCTCCAATTGGTCGCTGTTGCTATGGCTTGGCCACTCTTTCCTCCCTTTCGGATCTCAATCGTATTCTCTCGAACGAGAATCATCCCTACCACTGAGTTCTATATCCACCTTGAGTCCGGCAAGTCCTACACACGGTTGACTATGTTCTCGAACTCATCAGGTAACTTCATCAATAAACAGTTAACCTTTTTTTTTCACTAAAAACTTTTCCCGCACTCTTTAGCTCCATGAAGAGTGTAGCAAGCTCATTGCAAAAATCCAACATATTTCCCCTTTTGTATACATACTCCTTAACTTTCTGATCAGCGTACTGTTGTTGCTGAATCGTACCACTTCGATACATCTCTATGAGAGCCATCCAAAGATCGGATGCCCTTTCTACCTTCAAATGAGGACATGTAAATCCTTCAGTGAGATGGCGTAGGATGAAGTGCTTTGCCGCCATATTGTTGAAGTCCCAGGTTTCATTATCATTCTCCTCGTTCCTCGGAATAGGTGACATGAATGCCGAACCACTTGCTATTGGTGTGGTCGTCTCCTTCTCCTTTCCTTTGTCCACCACCTCTCGTTCTTTTGTTTCTTCCGTTGAAGGTGGATCTTCTTTCCTAGTGAATCTGCTTTCTCCAAACCCTGGAGGAATTCCAAGACTTGATGGACGCCTCAACCGTCCATTCACTATCCCCCAAAACCTTTTTCCGCATAGAGCTCCTATCATCATACTTTCCCAGTATATGAATCCTGTTCCATTAAAGATAGGTACCCTAGAGGGTGGGCCCATAACATGAAACTCTGAGACCTCCATGTGTCCTCACAGTGGACAGCTTCCAAGAAGCCTCTAGGATAATATGACCCCTTTGTGTTTAAGCAAAAATAACTGCCACCCTGGCAGACAAAAACTCTCACCACCTGCACCCCTGTGAAGGCAAGACTCCCTTGAGTCGATAACAAAAAAAATCTCTGAGTTTGCTCCCATGAGTAGTAAGTTATGGAGGGTCAAAGTTGACCTTTTGTACAAAAGCTCTCTGAGAGAGAGGGTTCTATATCTTAATTTTTCTAAGTCCTATCTCTCTCACAGACTCTAACTACTGATGTACGGAACCAATCAGAATACAATTCCGTACGCAAAAGTACAGCTGCCGGTGTACTTTATGTACGAACATTGTACGACATGGCCCAAATGTCGACACATGTCATATTCGGATTCGGTGCCATAATCTCCGGAGATTCCACGATCCAATGTAATTTCGCCACGCGTCATCCGATGTGGCGATGGCCACAAACCGCCGAAATCTTCTTCCGTGATCTCGGCGCTAATTCCGGCCGTCCGATTAGAATCTAATATAATCGTAGCCGTAATAAATACATGCGCGGTATTCGTTTCACTTTACGAAATAAATGCGCGGTATTGATTTTGTGCATGTACCGTATTCCGTACTTATACATTACCGAATCTATGTATACTGTAGACAGTTATAGTTAAATGATTTAACCTACTTTTCAATGTTTAAATAAATATCGTACTATATAATATGTAACACTACTGCTAGACTTAACGGCTAAGGCTACCGGCTATTTCTGATTGTCGGCCGGCAGGTACCAGGATCAAATCCTGTGGCCGGCATATATACCTTTTAGTAAATAATCCCTTAACTAGAATAATTTTCCCGTAAACCTCAGGATAGCCTAGGTAGCCATGGCTCTAGCTTCCTCTCCAATTTCTCAATGATTGAGACAAGTTTGAGAGTTGGAGAGAGAAGTTAGAGGTAGACTGCCTCGGCTTCTTTATTTCTATTGAGACCTAGAAAATACTTAAAAACCATTAGTTTCTACACTAACTTACACAAATTATTAGCGATAAGAAGAATTGTTACCTAAATTACAAAAACAGTTAGCGATAACAAGAATTCTTACCTAAATTACATAAACAATTAGCGATAACAAAAATTGGTACCTAAACTAAAAAAACACATAGCGATAACAAGAATTGTTACCTAAATTACACAAACTGTTAGCGATAAAGAGAATTGTTACCTAAATTACACAAACATTTAGCGATAACAAGAATTGTTACCTAAATTACGCAAACAGTTAGCAATAACAGGAATTGTTATCTGACTTACACAACTGTTAGCGCTAACAATAATGGTTACCTAAACTACACAAATAGTTAGCAATAACATGAATTGTTACCTAAAAAACACAAACATTTAGAGATAAAAAGAATTATAACCTAAATTACACAAACTGTTAGCGAAAACAAGAATGGTTACCTAAATTATACAAACTATTAGCGCTAGCAAGAATTGTTACCTAAATTACACTAACAGTTAGCGATAACAAGAATTGTTACCTAAATTACACAAACACTTAGGGATAACAAGAATGGTTATCTAAATTAGAGAAAGTGTTTGCGCTAACATGAATTGTTACCTAACTTACACAAACTGTTAGGGATAACTAGAATAGTAACCTAAATTTTACAAATTGTTAGCAATAACAAGAATTGTTTCCTATATTATACAATGAGTTAGCGATAACAATAATTGTTACCTAAATTACAAAACAGTTAGCGATTATAAGAATTGTTACCTAAATTACACAAACTAGCAGAGATAATAAGAATTGTTACCTAAATTACACACTGTTTGCAATAACAAGAAATGTTACGTTAATTACACAAACAGTTAGCGATAACAAGAAGTGTTACCTAAATTTTACAAACTGTTAGCGATAACAATATTGGTTACTTAACTTACACAAACTGTTAGCGATAACAGGAATTGTTATCTAACTTACACAAACTCTAAGGACTAACAAGAATTGTTACCTAAATTACACAAACTAAGAGCGATAAAAAAAGTTGTTACCTAAAATACACAAATTATTAGCGATAACAAGAATTGTTACCTAAATTACACAAATAGTTAGCGCTAACAAGAATGGTTACCTAACTTACACAAACTGTTTGTGCTAACATGAATTCTTACCTAAGTTAAACAAATTGTTAGCAATAAAATAAATTGTTATCTAACTTACACAAACTATTAGCGCTAACAAGAATGGTTACCTATATTACACAAATTGTTAGCGATAACAGAAATTGTTACCTAAATTACATAAACAGTTAGCGATAACAATAATTTTTACCAAAATTACATAAACAGTTAGCGACAACAAGAATTGTTACCTAAATTAAACAAACAATTAGCAATAACAGAAATTGTTATCTAACTAACACAAACTGTTAGCGCTAACAAGAATGGTTACCCAAATTACACAAACAGTAAGCAATGAAAGGAATTGTTATCTAAATTACACAAACTGTTTGTGCAAACAGAAATTGTTACCTAATTTAAGCAAACTGTTAGCAATAACAGGAATTCTTATCTAACTTACACAAACTGTTAGCGCTTACAAAAATTGTTACCTAATTTACACAAACTGTTAGCGATAATTGGAATTGTTACCTAGATTACACAAACAGTTAGTGATAACATAAATTTTCACCTAACTTACGCAAACTGTTAGCTATAATAGGAATTATTATCTAACTTACACAAAATGTTATCGCCAACGAGAATGGTAACTTAACTTACACAAAGTGTTAGCGATAACAAGAATTGTTACCTAAATTACACAAAGTGTTAGCGATAACAAAAATTGTTACCTAATTTACACAAATAGTAAGCGATAACAAAAACAGTTACCTAAATTACACATAGAGTTAGCAATAACAAGAAATGGTTACCTAAATTAAACAAACTGTTATCCATAATAAGAATTCTAACCTAAATTACCCAATTTATTAGCGATAACAAGAATTATTACCTAAATTACACAAATAGTTAGCGATAACAAAAACTGTAACCTAAATTACACAAACAGTTAGCGATAATAAGAATTGTTACCTAAATTACACAAACTGTTAGCGATAACAAAAAATGGTTACCTAAATTAAACAAACTGTTAGAGATAACAAAAATTGTAACCTAAATTACACAAACAGTTAGCGATAACAAGAATTGTTACTTTAATTACACACACCGTTTGCGCTACCAAGATTTTTTACCTAAATTACACAAATTGTTAGTGCTAACAAGAATAGTTACCTTAATTACGGAAACTGTTAGCGATAACGAGAATTGTAACCTAAATTACACAAACAGTTAGCGATAACAAGAATTGTTACCTAAATTACACAAAGAGTTAGCGATAACAGGAAATGTTACCTAAATTACACAAAAAATTAGCGATAACAAGATTTTTAATCTAAATTACACAAACTGTTTGCGCTAACATGAATTTTTACCTAACTTACGCAAACTATTAGCTATAATAGGAATTGTTATCTAACTTACACAAACTTTTAGCGCCAACGAGAATGGTAATCTAACTTACACGAACTGTTAGCAATAACAAGAATTGTTACTGAAATTACACAATTGTTACATAAATTACACAAACAATTAGCAATTACAAGAATTGTTACTTAAATTACATAAACTGTTTGCACTAACAATTTTTTTTACCTAAATTACACAAACTGTTAGCGATAACAGGAATTGTTACTTAAATTACACAAATTATTAGCTCTAACAAGAATGGTTATTTTAATTACACAAACTGTTAGCGATAACGAGAATTGAAACCTAAGTTACACAAACAATTAGCGATGACAAGAATTTTTACCTTAATTACACAAATTGTTAACAGTAACAAGAATTATTACCTAAATTACACAAACTCTTAGCGATAACAAGAAGTGTGACCTCAATTACACAAACTGTTTGCTGTAACAACAATGGTTACCTAACTTCAACAAACAGTTAGCGAAAACAAGAATTGTTACCTAAATGACACAAAGAGTTAGCGACAACAGTAATTGTTATCTTAGTTACACAAACTGTTAGCGCTTACAAGAATGGTTACCTAACTTACACACACTGTTAGCGATAACAAGAATTGTTACCTAAATTACACAAACTGTGAGCGATAAGAAGAGTTGTTACCTAAATTACACAAACAGTTAGCGATAACAATAATTTTTACCTAAATTACACAAACAGTTAGCGATAACAAGAATTGTTACCTAAATTACACAAACAGTTAGCAATAAGAGGAATTATTACATAAATTACAGGAATAGTTAGGGATAACAAGAATAGTTACCTACATTACACAACAAATAGCGATAACAAGAATTTTTATTTCAATACACTAATTGTTAACGCTAACAAGAATTGTTACCTAACTTACGCAAGCTGTTAGCAATAAAACGAATTGTTATCTAACTTTTACAAACAGTTAGCGATAACAAGAATGGTTACCTAAGTTACACAAACTGTTAGTAATAACATGAATTGTTACCTAACTTACACAAACTATTTGCGCTTACAAGAATTGTTACCTAAATTACACAAAAATGTAGCGATAACAATAATATGTATCTAAATTACACAAACTGTTTGCGCTAATAGGAAATGTTACCTAACTTATGCAAACTCTTAGCAATAAAAAGAATTATTATCTAACTTACACAAACAGTTATTGATAAAAAAAATGGTTACGTAAGTTACACAAACTGTTAGCATTAACAAGAATTGTTACCTAATACACAAATTGTTAGCTGTTACAAGAATTGTTACCTAATTTACACAAACAGTTAGCGATAAAAATAATTGTTACCTAAATTACACAAACAGTTAGCGATAACATGAATTGTTACCTAAATTACACAAATAGTTAGCGATAACAAGAATTGTTACCTAAATTACACAAATAGTTAGCGATAACAGTTATTGCTATCTAAATTACACAAACTGTTAGCGATAACAGGATTGTTTACCCAACTTACACAAACTGTTTGCGCTAACAAAAATGGTTATCAAACTTTCACAAACAGTTAGCGATAAAAAGAATTGTTACCTATATTATGTTGTTTTGAAAAGTTTGTTTCGTGCGTACGCGATAGTTCGTACTCTATGGAATTTAATGTGGAGGTTCGAATGGATTCATTGAGTGGGGGATCAAACGAACAGATTTAATTTAAGTGATGTAAAAGACTCATTGAGTGGCGTGTACAAGCATTGACAAATGAACGGTGGATCGGGAAGCGATCCGATGTGGAATAAACAAAATGTTAAAACAAGCACCGCCGGTACGGCGCAGTTGCGACGCAAACAAGACAACGCAACTACGGTTAGTTTGGATGAATATGCGCCGCCGGTATGGAGTAGCTGCGACGCAGATGAGTCAACGCAGCTGCGGTTACCTTGATATGATCTGTACCGACAAAGCAGCTGACGCAGCTGCGGATAATGTAACTAGTATAGTTTTTGAGTAATGATATTTGTTTAGTGATTACTTAGTGGTAGTTTGTTTTTTGACGTACGAAGATTATGGAGATGTTGGTGTAAATATTATGTACAACATAGGTTTGTCACTTTGCTAATTAGTTATTAGTGTAGATTTGTTCGGTCTGACAAACCTCGAACTATTCGGGTATACTTACAATAGTTTAGGCAGATGGTGTTGTTCTATGACAGCTGGTGCAGCTCCAGCTGTTGCTGAAGAAGTAGCCATCACAGAACCAAAGATAGAAAGCACTCAAGACACCAACTTTGATCCACTGTATTAAACAGTCAATTTGGTCAAATAGCTCCAAACTGTATGAGATTACAGTTTACCGCGTGTGCTGACAACTCACAAAGTTTCAAGCAAAACGCACTATTAAACCAAGAGATATAGCCCACAGAATATCTCTTAAAATGCACATATGTGCTTCTTGAAACCTCATGAAAGGAATACATACAAATATTAAGTCATAGAATTTATACTAATAAATTCTACTACTACCTACCTAGCCAATCACAATACTGTAAAGAGTCCTACGGTACTTTCTAACCGTACTCTAAAGTAATCTGACTATTTACTTGATGTATGTTAATTTAGTCAACGGTATGTGTACTTGTTTCATACTAAAAGACAATCCTTAATTGTCTATGTCTGACTTTCACTTAACTGTACATACTAATATAAATGAACGTGAAGACAAATTCTGGTTTCCATAAGGTTATCGCCGACATTCAGACTTTGATAAGTGACGAGATCCACCGTGTCACTGTGGTCCACTATCAGATTCTCGTAAGTATTTGTCGGTCTGATCTTGTCCATTGGACGGTATGTCACAATTAAGTAGTGCTCACCATTTCGGAATCTTTCTTTTCTTATGAACCGTCCGATGTGATCTCATTAGTTTAATATAGTTCATATTGTCAAACTACACTAATTCTGACACGCAGTTTAAAACAACTCTGGAAATGTTTCTAAGTCTAATATTTTCCTGTCACATAATATAGAGAGGACTAAAGCTTTTATAAACCAACAGATGGTAGATACCGTACGGCTTGTATGCTTTCGTACATTCAGTAGTGAACTCTCTGAGTAGAACTTGTAGGACTTAGAATATTTTGAGTATCACAGTCAAGTTTATCAAAGCAATGGCCAACTGTTTTCTGCATCTTTGACCTGTTGGTGTGATCACTCTCTTTGGTGATTTCATGTGAAACTTTGGAGTTATTCTATGATATAGAATCTATATGTTTGTGAAGTTTCATTGTATTCCAGTATCTCTGTAAGATTTTGTGAGCAGTCTAAGGGGTTAGTTTGTGAAGCTGTTTACTGTGTTTGTGAAACTTTGGAGCTTTTATCTTCTAGATGCCTTGGTGGATGTTTCTGTAACTTTGGGAGTTTATAGTGTATACACTATTGTGCATATTGGTGCAGTTTGAGGTGATTCTGTTTATTGTGGAGTAATCTGTGTTGTCTGAAACACAGCTGTGTTTGAGGTAGTCTCTGGGTGTTTCCGTGAGTAATCCATGCCTGAAATAGGCCATGGACAACATATTACACAAATTGTTAGCGATAACAGGAATTGTAACCTAAATTTCACAAAATGTTAGCGATTATAAGAGTTCTTCCCTAAATTACACCAACAGTTAACGATAACAATACTTTTTACCTAAATTACATAAACATTTAGCGATAACAATAATTGTCACCTAAATAACACAAACAATTAGCGATAACATGAATTGTTATCTAACTTACACAAACTGTTAGCGCTTACAAGAATGGTTACCTAACTTACACAAACAGTTAGCGATAACAAAAATTGTTACCTAAATTACACAAAATGTTTGAGATAACAAGAATTGTTTTCTAACTTACACAAACAGTAAGCGATGAACGGAATTGTTATCTAAATTACACAAACTATTAGCGATAACAGGAATTGTTACCTAAATTACACAAACTGTTAGCGATAACAAGAATTGTTACTTAAACTACAAAAACAGTTAGCGATAACAAGAATTGTTACCTAAATTACACAAACAGTTAGCGATAACACGGATTGTAACCTAAATTACACAAACACTTAGCGATAACAATAAATGGTTACCTAAATTACACAAGCTGTTAGCGATAACAATAATTGTTTCCTAAATTACACAATTTATTAGCGATAACAAGAATTGTTACATAAATTACACAAATAGTTAGCGATAACAAAAACCTTTTTCTAAATTACACAAATTGTTAACGCTAACAACAATGGTTACCTAAATTACACAAACTGTTAGCGATAACGAGAATTGTTACCTAACTTACACAAAGTGTTTGCGCTTACAGGAATTGTTACCTGAATTACACAAAAAGTTAGTGATTATAAGAATTGCTACCTAAATTACACAAACAGTTAGCGATAACAGTAATTGTTATCTAAATTACACAAACTGTTAGCGATAACAGGAATTTTCACCTAACTTATACAAACTGTTTGCACTAACAAAAATGGTTATCTAACTTACACAAACTGTTAGCGATAACAAGAATTGTTACCTAAATTACACAAACATTTAGCGATAACAAGAATTGTTACCCAAATTACACAAACAGTTAGTGATAACAAGAATTGTTACCTAAATTACACAAACTATTAGCGATAACAAGAATTGTTTTTTAACTTACACAAACATTTAGCGATTATAGGAATTGTTATCTAAATTACAGATACTGTTTGTGCTAACAGGAATTGTTACCTAATTTAAACAAACTGTTAGCAAACACAGGAATTGTTATCTAACTTACACAAACTGTTAGGGCGAACAAGAATTGTTACCTAAATTACTCAAACTGTTAGCGATTATAGGAATTGTTATCTAACTTACACAAACTTTTAGCGCTAACAAGACTTGTTACCTAAATTACAGAAATTGTTAGCAATAACAAGAATTGTTACCTAACTTACACAAATTGTTAGCAATATCGAGAATTGTTACCTAAATTTCAAAAACAGTTAGCGATAACAAGAATTGTTGCCTAACTTACACAAAGTGTTAGGGATAACAAGAATTGTTATCTAACTTACACAAACTCTTGGCTCTTAGAAGAATGGTTACCTAAAATACAAAAACAGTTAGCGATAACAATAATTGTTACCTAAATTACACAAACTGTTAGCGATAACAAGAATTGTTACCTAAATTACACAAACTGTTAGCGATAAAAAAATTTGTTACCTTAATTACACAAACAGTTAGCGATAACAACAATTGTTACCTAAATAACACAAATGTTAGCGATAACAATAATGGTCACCTAACTTACACAAACTCTTAGCGATAACAGGAATTGTTATCTAACTTACTTAAACAGTTAACGCTAATAAAATGGTTACCTAAATTACACAAATTGTTAGCGATAACAGGAATTGTTACCTAACAAACACAAATTATTAGCGCTAACAAGAATTGTTACCTTACTTACAGTAACTGTTAGCGACAACTAGAATTGTTCTCATAGTTACACATACTATTAGCGCTAACAAGAATGGACACGTAACTTACACAAACAGTTAGTGTTGGTTTTGGAAACCTTTAGTCCTCTCTATATCTCGTGTGTGAGAAACAGAGTCTAGACTTAGTTGGTTTTTGTGCACAAAATGAGTTGACGTAGACAAGATGTGGTGTGGTATGTAACTCCAAAGGGAGTTCACAGATTTGGTACACTCTATGTACACGTGTCGGTCCGTGGGGAAGTCAAGCTTGGTTGAGTTGGTTGACAAAGTACATATTTACTTGAGGGACCAGATTTACACGTGGAGGTTCATCTTCGGTGATGAATGAATTCGCGGACGGCGGAGGGAGTTCGCCGTCATTTTTGGAAGAGAAATTTTGACCGAGCTGTCATTTCAGCAGACTAACTTTGATTGCGTACTTTAGCAGTGGCTAGGGTTAAGGGTTGATGTAAATACTTGTACGGTAGATGGCGGGGTTTAATTTGATTAATATTTAGTGTACCGACGCATCACGGTAGTTGTGGTACGGTGTATATCAGCTGTAGGTTCACTTTATATATGTAGGATTTAGAATATTTTGGAGTTAAGATTTCGGTGAATGGTAAACTACGAAGCAGTTTTTGTGTCATTTTGAATTTCAAGGTCATTGTGATCTTTTGGCAGAACCCTGTGAAATTCTGCATGTAAATTCTTTGTTATACTGTTTATATTGTGGAAAATTTCCAGACCTAGTGTGTGTCTTGTTTGCTTGGGGTTTCATTGTGAAGTCGGTCTTTTTGTGGTTTCCGTGAGAGTTTCCTCTTTTGTAATCTGAATATTATGGCAACGGCTGTTGCTTCTTCTTCCTCCTCTGGGTCAGCGGTTGCCTCAATTCAACAGGTCACGGCCCCTCCCTGACGGATCCTGGTGTTTAATGGCCAAAAATTTTTATATTGGGCGGATTTGACTAAGTCTTACTTTAAGCAAGTGAGATTGTATGATGTGATTTCCGGTGTTCTTCCGGATACGGATTCTGATTTTGAAAAGAAAAATGAGGATGCATTGCATGTTTTCAAACGACTCCTGTCTGAAGATTTGAACATGACATATATCAATATCTCTGAAGCATTTGATATATGGAAGGCCTTACGAAGTCATATGTCCTAGCTAGTGAGCAGAATGAGGTTATAACTGTTGGGAAAATTTGGGATTATAAGTATACCGGGGGTGATGTGCACTCCTATTTTAATGGCTTGAAGCTTTTGCTGTCAGAAAATGCATGTTCCGGGGGGAATTTTCCTCCCTATCATCAAGTTATGATTTTAATGAGAGGGCTTTTTGCTGAATATAAAGGAGCCGCGGAACAAATGAAAAGGTTGGAGAAGGCTAGATGGAATGTATCCGTAGCTGAAATTTACATTCTAGAGGAAGAGGCAACTGAGATAGCATTGAATGGTGGAAAATCAACGTTAGCGTACAATGCTCAGACATATAGGCAGGCTGGATTTTTCTGGAAATAGGAACTTTACCCCTAATCCTAATTATAGGCAATATGATAGGTGTGTCTATTGCTTCGGTCAAGGCCATGTTTTCCGGCTGTGCCCAGTATTTATAAAATCGTGTGAAAGAGGAAATTACCGTGCGGGACGGAAGGTGCGATTGGAGGAACCACCTTCAAATGGGTCAGCACCAAAACTGCCAGTGAAAAATATGGCGTTCCTTGCATTTGATGAGACGCCACAAGACGAATCTTTGGCGGAAAAAGATGATGTGGTCAGATTTCTGCAATCGAAAGATGATGAGTTCTTTGCCTTTGCAAAAGATCTCATGGAGGGGCTTCAAGAGAATGGATGGATTATGGACTCCGGGTGCCCTTCCCACATGCGCGGCAACCGGGCTTACTTCAAAACCCTTACTCCGATTCCGACTCGTCGAATCTACTACGCGGATGATAGCGGTGTGGAGGCTACGGCAAAAGGAAGCGTGGAGTTAGCATGTGACATTAATGGTCGGATTGTAAAGAGAACCTTACATGATGTTCTCTATATTTCAAAGTTTAAGAAAAATTTGTTTTCCACTTCTGTGGCTGAAATGAAAGGATTTGAAATTTTGCAAAAGAATGGGAAGAAGGTTGTAAGCAAAGATGGGAGAGTAGCTTTGGTAGGAACTAGAGGCCCAAACGTGTTGTACCGGATGGACTTGGCTAATGAAATTGACTTTGCATATTCAAGTGTCATTCCGGAAAATGTTTTGTGGCATAAGAGGCTCGGTCATGTTCATCACGAAAAACTTGATAAAATGGTGAAATACAAAATGATAGATGGGGTCATATTAGGAAAAAAAGATTCTCATGTATGTGATGGTTGTGCTTTAGGGAAGCTTCACAAGCTGCCCCTACCTCAAACCGCGGATAACCGGGCTACGGATTTGCTGCAAATTATTCATTCGGACGTGTTCTGACTGTCTAAAGTCCCTTCCCTTAGTGGTAGCCGGTTTCTAGTTACATTTACAGATGAATTCTCGCTGTACAACCGAGTTTACTTCATGAAGGAGAAGAGCAACGTGTTCACTCACTTCAAGCATTTCCGGACGTGGGCGGAAAAGCTTCACGGGAAGCAGATTCTCTCTCTTCGGTCCGACAACGGGGAGAATATATTTCGAATGCATTCTCAGATTATTTAAGGGAACACGGCATATCTCGTCAGTTCACAGTTCCCTATACTCCGGAGCAAAACGGAGTATCCGAAAGACTTAACCGGACTTTAACGGAGAGTGCAAAATCTATGATGTTGGATAAAGGGATAGATTTGAAGTTTTGGGGTGAGGCTTTCTCTTGTGCATCTTATATAAGGAATATAATAGAAACTAAGGCGGTAAAAGGGAAGACACCTTATGAAATGTGGACAAGAAAGAAACCCAATGTAAGTCACTTTCGGGTTTTTGGTAGTAAATGTTTTATTTTGGATAATCTTCCTATTTCTAAGCTTCATCCAAAATCTGTCTCGGGAATTTTTATGGGTTATGATGATGACTATGTAGGCTATATAGATTACAACCCAGACAAGAAAACTCTTCAGGATGCTAGGAATATTCAGGTTAAGGAAGAAAGTCAATCGGTCGATGTTTTTGGCATGACAGATTTTGAGAAAAATGCCAAAAATCAAGAATACATCATTTTTGAAAATGTTCCTCTTTCCTCTTTCACGAGTTCTTTCTCTATTCCTACTCCGGTCATTTCGGTTGTTCAACCTGTACAACAAGCTCCTCCTTCTCCTCCTTCTCCTCTTCCTCGGCGGCAGCTTAGGGATCCAACAGTTCCAGCCTCAGATTTTCCGGAGGAAGAAGGCAAAGCAACAGGCTGCGAGGTGAACCGGCCGAACATGCCCTATTTTCTACAACCACAATAGAGTCAGTCACCATACAACAAGCCTTATTCAGCCCGGAAAAAAGATCAATGGATCTCCGCGGCAAATGATGAAATGCGATCGATAATGGAGGCTCAAACTTGGGAGCTTGTGGAGCTTCCGCCGGATCGAAAGGCCATCGGTTGTAAGTCGGTTTTTAAAGTTAAGGTAAATCCAGATAATTCTATTGAAAGATATAAGGCTCGGCTTGTTGCAAAAGGGTAAAGTCAGAAGGAGGGAATTGACTATGAAGAGACTTTCTCTCCGGTTGTCCAATTTCCAACTGTTAGATTTTTTATGTCTTTAGTAGCCATTAAGGAAATGGAACTCCATCAAATGGATGTTAAGACAGCTTTCTTGCATAGAGATGTAGAGGAAGTGATTTATATTAGGCAGCCTGAAATGTATGCAGAGACCGGAAAAGAAACTCTGGTCTGTAAGCTGTTGAAATCTTTGTACAGTCTGAAGCAAGCTCCACGTCAGTGGAATCTAAAATTAAATGAGTTTCTAACTGGTCTCGGTTTTGTGAAGATTAGTTCAAATCACTCATTCTATGCTATGGAAGGGGAAGATGGGATTATTTACATTGCTGTGTACGTAGAAGATTTGCTGCTATTGAGTAAGTCATTATATGAGATTCAGAAAATAAAGGCAACCTTGAATTCGAGATTTGAGATGAAAGATTTAGGAGAGGCAAAGAATATTCTCAAGATTCAGGTAAAAAGAGATAGAGATAGGAGAATAATCTATCTAACACAACGGGAAACGATTGAGAATATGCTTGAGAAGTTTGGCATGGCAGAGGCAAAAGGAAGTGCCACTCCGATGGAATTTAAGCAAAAGGTGGAAGGCATAGAGACCGAGGGAGGAGTCATTTTTGATGACACCTTGGAATCAGGGGAGGCAGATTCTATGGCTGCCATTCTATATCGTCAGATTGTTGGTAGCCTAATCTACTTCATGAACTGCACACGCCTGGACATCGCGGCTGCATTTGGTGCTCTAAGCCGAAGTTTACAAAATCCGAGGAGATCGGATTAGGAGGCAGCAAAGAGGGTCCTTCGATATCTTGCAGGGACACGGTATCTAGGACTTGCTCTCGGTGGAGAAGAGGTCAAGATTCAGACTTGGAGCGATGCAAGCTACGGGAACATGCCAAGCCGGCGCTCCACCACTGGATTCATTTTGAAGATCGGAAGTGGAACATGTTGCTAGAGCAACAAGCTTCAGAAAGTCACAACTGAGTCTACAATGGAGGCTAAATACATGGCAGCCAGCTCAGCTGTCAAGGAGTTACTTTTGGTAAAGTTTCTCCTTGAAGAATTTCACTTTATGCAATCTGGACCTCAAATAGTGTGGTGTGACAACAAAGCTGCTATAGCGATTGCATCTAACCCAAGTAATCACTTCAAAAGCAAGCATATTGATATAAAGTTGCATTTTGTAACAGAGAACGTGGTGAACAGAATTTCCGAACTCAGTTATTTGCCGGATGAGATAATGGTAGCAGATATGATAACTAAGCCTTTCCCTACACCTAAGATGAAGTTTTGTACTGAGGCATGTGGAGTTAGTGTCTGAGAGAGTCTAAAGGTTTAGAGGAGTGTTGGTTTTGGAAACCTTTAGTCCTCTCTATATCTCGTGTGTGAGAAAGAGAGTCTAGACTTAATCGGTTTTTGTGTACAAAATGAGTTGACGTAGAAAAGATGTGGTAGGGTATGTAACTCCAACGGGAGCTCACAGATTCGGTACACTCTATGTAGACGTGTGGTCCGTGGGGAAGTAAGTTTGGTTGAGTTGGTTGACAAAGTACAGAGTTATTTGAAGAACCACATTTACACGTGGAGGTTCATCTTCTGTGATGAATGAATACGAGGACGGCGGACGAAGTTCGCCGTCATTTTTGGAAGAGAAATATTGACTGAACCGTCATTTCAGCAGACTAACTTTGAATGCGTACTTTAGCAGTGGCTAGAGTTAAGGGTTGATGTAAATACTTGTATGGTAGATGGCGAGGTTTAGTTTGATTAATGTTTAGTGTATCGACGCACCACGGTAGTTCTGTTACGGTGTAGATAAGCTGTAGGTTCACTTTGTATATGTAAGAATTAGATTATTTTGGAGTAAGGATATCAATGAATGGAAAACTACGAAGCAGATTTTGTGTCTTTTTGAATTGCATGATCATTATGATCTTCTAGCAGAACCCTATGAAATTATGCACGTAAATTCTTTGTTATATTTTTTATTTTGTGGCAAATTTGCAGACCTAGATTTAGTCTGGTTTGCTTTGGGCTTCATTGTGAAGTTGGTCTTTTTGTGGTTTCCGTGAGAGTTTCCTCTTTTGTAATCTGAATATTATGGCAACGGTTGGTGCTTCTTCTTCCTCCTCTGGGTCATCGGTTGCCTCAAATCAACAGTTAGCAATAATAAGAATTGTTACCCAAAAAACACAAACAGTTAGCGATAACAAGAATTGTTACCTATATTACACAAATTGTTAGCAATAACAAGAGTTGTTATCTAAATTACACAAACAGTTAGCGAAAACAATAATTTTTATATAAATTACTCAAACGGTTAGCGATAAGAGAATAGTTACCTAAATAACATAAACAATTAACGATAACAAGAATTGAAACCTAAATTACACAAACAGTTAGCGATAACATGAATTTTTATCTAAATTACACAAACTGTTTGCGCTAACACGAATTGTTACCTAAATTACACAAACAGTTAGCGAAAACAATAATTTTTATATTTATTACACAAACAGTAATCGATAATAAGAATTGTTACCTAAATTACACAAACAGTTAGCGATAAGAGAATTGTTACCTAAATAGCACAAACAGTTAGCGATAACAAGAATTGAAACCTAAATTACACAAACAGGTAGCGATAACATGAATTTTTATCTAAATTACACAAACTGTTTGCGCTAGCAGGAATTGTTACCTAACTTACGCAAGTTGTTAGCAATAAAAAGAATTATTATCTAACTTACATAAACAGTTAGTGATAACAAAAATGGTTTTCTAAGTTACACAAACTGTTAGCGATAACAAGAATTGTTACCTAGCTTACACAAACATTTGTGCTTACAGGAATTGTTACCTAATTTACACAAAATGTTAGCGATAACAAGAATTGTTACCTAAATTACACAAACAGGTAGCGATAACAGGAATTTGTATCTAAATTACACATACTGTTTGCGCTAACAGGAAATGTCACCTAACTTATGTAAAATTTTAGCAATAAAATGAATTGTTATCTAACTTACACAAACAGTTATCCATAATAAGAATGGTTACCTAAGTTACACAAACTATTAGCGCTTACAGGAATTGTTACCTAAATTACAAAAACAGTAAGCGATAACAAGAATTGTTATCTATATTACACAAACTGTTAGCAATAACAAGAACTGTTACCTAAATTACACAAACTGTTAGCGATTACAAGAGTTGTTACCTAAATTACACAAACATTAAGCGATAACAAGAATTGTCATTTAAATTAGACAAACAGTTAGCGATAACAAGAATTGTTACCTAAATTACACAAACTATTAGCGATAACAAGAATTGTTTTCTAACTTACACAAACAGTTAGCGATAATAGGAATTGTTATCTAACTTACACAAACTGTTAGCGTTAACAAGAATTGTTACCTAAATTACAAAAACAAATAGCGATAACAATAATTTTTATCTAAATTACACAAATTTTTAGTGATAACAAAAACTGTTAACTAAATTACACAAATTGTTAGCGCCATCAAAAATGGTTACCCAACTTACACAAAATGTTAGCGATAACAAGAATTGTAACCTAAATTACACAAATTGTTAGCGATAACAAGAAATGTTACCTAAATTACACAAACTGTTAGCGATAACGCAAATTGTTACCTAGGTTACACAAACAGTTAGCGATAATAGGAATTGTTATTTAACTTACAAACACAGTCAACGCTAACAAGAATGGTTATCTAACTTACAAAAACTGTTAGCTCTAACAAGAATGGTTAACTAACTTACACAAATTGTTAGCAATAACAAGAATTGTTACCTAAATTACAAAAATAGTTAGCGATAACAGAAATTGTTATCTAACTTACACAAACTCTTGGCACTTACAAGAATGGTTACCTAAAATACAGAAACTATTAGCGATAACAAGAATTGTTACCCAAATTACACAAACTGTTTGCGCTAACAAGAATTTTTACCTAACTTACGCAAACAATTAGCGATAATAGGATTTGTTACTTAACTTACATACACTGTTAGGGATAACAAGAATTGTTACCTAAATTACACAAACTGTTAGCAATAACAAGAATTGTTACCTTGTTGAAATTCATAGATTTATATGGTATTTCTAGGTTAAAATATATTAGGAAAAAGGAAAAAAGACAGACAGCCTGCCTCCACCTCCTCTTTCCAGCCCCCATAATTGTTGTAGTCACTGAAGGATAAAGAGGGTGATTGATCCATGGCTGCCTTAGTTCAACAGGCAGTTATTTTTAGTAGGCTACTAAAAATAGTCCTGACGGACCCGGGATTTGATCTTGGTAACTGCGGTTTGTCAAGTTGGCCGATAGCGGTCAACTTTATCCTAGTAGACTAGGACCAATGCTAAATGCTATAGTGTGTGATAGATATATATACATTTAGGAAGTAACAAATCCATTTAACTAAATCAGGATACGGCATGCATAGATACAGTTTTAGTACGACATCATTTCAGAATGAATACCTCGCATTTGTTTGATAGCGAAACAAATATCTCGTAAGTAATTATAACAGCTAAGATTCCGTTTCATTACAAATCCAACGGCGCACGTCATCGCCGAAATCCTAGAGTGGTCACCTTGGCGTTTTGTGACGTGGCATGACCTAGAGCCACGTGGAGTGATGACTTTCGGTCATAGGAATTCCGAGGAATGTACGGACGAGTAAAAAGCAGACACGCGTCCACTTAATAGCCTTGTCGTACATAGGCCGTACAAAAGGTACACCGACACTTTTACCTTTTGTTACCGTACAGTAATTTGATTGGTCCGTATTCAGTAGATAGAAGTTATTAGAAGGAATCAGGACTTAGAAAACTTTGGTAGGTAGTCACCTCTCCCTTTGAGGGTTTGTACAAATTGGCATTTTTAGTGCCTCATAACATATCGGCTGTTTGGCCGTTTTCAGTGATTCTTTTTGCTACAGACTTAGGGGAGTCAAGGTTGCACATGGTTAGAGTCAAATTGTCAGTTTGCCTTCTTGGGCAGCAGTGGTTGTGGCTTGAAGTGGGTTAGTTAAATGCTATCTAGAGGCTTCCTGTATTCTGTAGTCCAATGGAGGACATAGAATTTCAGGTTATTTGCCCACCCTTTAGGGTGCCCATATTCAATGGATCTGGGTTCATCTATTAGGAAGCCATGATAATGGGAGCTTTGTGTGAAAAACGATACTGGGGTATCGTCTATGGACAAGTGAAACGTCCACCTTCGGGAACTCCACCAGGATTTGGAGGAGTGAGGTTTCCTGCAACAACGGCTGCCTCAGCGGAGGAGGCAGATGATGGAGACAATAGTGTGTCCGAAAAAGTGAAAGGGAAGGAGACACCCCTCACTCCTATTGCCAGAGTATTGGGAGCGGCGACCGTGAAGACGGTAGAGAACGATACTCAAATGTGGGAGGATGTAAACATGGCTGCAAAGAACTTCATTCTCAAGCACCTCACTCAAGCTTTGGCCACTCCTTATCTTCACATTTACAAGGCCGAAGAGTTGTGGGTGAGTTTGGTGGAGATTTATAGAGCTGGAACTATTCAGGAGCTCCAGTTGGCTGAGCAAAAGCTAGTGAGTTACACTTACAAAGGAGGAAAGATGTTAGATTACTGTAATGATCTTTCTTGTTTGTATATGGAAATGGAAAGTGCCGGGTGGACAGCTACAATGAAAATGAAAGTTAACACCCTTATCATGAAATTACCAGATGAGTTTGAAAACATAGTGTACCGAGTACAAGGAATGCCTCATAGTTTATAGAAATGGAACATAGTAGTCAGGATGATACCTGTGCAGGAGAACACAATGGAGATTAGGAGAGGAGGAAAGAGCATTCAAGCTCTAGCAGCAGGAAGGGACCGATGGGGGAAGGACCCGAAGAAACCTTATAGAGGGTAAAAAGATCATTCTGGGGGACAGAGGCCCCTAAAGGGTCTTTGTCATTATTGCAAAAAGCCACGACACTTTATCGAAGATTGTGTCAAGCTATCAGAGCTGAGGCTCCAAGAGAACCGTGGAGGGGGTTCTTCCGGAGGGAAGAAAAAGGCACTTGTGGTTAGAAAAGTGTCAGGAGAAACCGAGGATGAGTCCTCTTAGGAGGATGGGGAGCTTCTTCTGGACGAGGGTCTAGAGGAGAAGGAGATTCCTCGGAGGCAGAAGTGTGCCCTTGGAGCAATCCGGGAAGCTCCACAGGAAGGATGGATCATCGACTCAGGTGCATCCATGCATATGTGTCGTTATAAAGAACTCTTCACTAAGTTAAGAAAGATTCCTACTGTAGAGATAGAGTATAGGGATGGGAGAGTGGTTACTACAGATCTAGTGGGATCAGTCGATCTGAAAGTCTTAGTGGAGGGTAAGACTTCTAAACTTACATTCTCAGATGTACTTTACATTCCTCAGCTGAGTAAAAATCTTGTCTCTACGTCTGTGTTAGATGACAAAGAGTTTGATACCTTCACTAGAAAGGGAGTCTTTACAGTTAAGTACGGGGATGAAGTTTACTTCACAGTAGATAAGGGTAGCCAAGGAATGTTAAGGCTTAACCTGAGTAATGAAATGAAGAATGCTTACTATTTTGGTGTTCCTAAGATGATGATTTGGCATAAGCCGTTGGGGCATGTGCATTTTGATAGGTTAAGGGAAATGAAAAAACTTGGGGT
Organism: Zygnema cylindricum; assembly: GCA_037447655.1. Lineage (NCBI taxonomy): Eukaryota > Viridiplantae > Streptophyta > Zygnematophyceae > Zygnematales > Zygnemataceae > Zygnema > Zygnema cylindricum. The sequence continues at coordinate 77,771 of JBBHKE010002409.1, read as the reverse complement.
AGTAGATGGCATTCAATTTGGGGATAATGAAATGATGGATGATTGTAGTGGTTTTGCTCAAGGTAAGGCTCACAGACTTCTCTTTCCCAAAGCCGCCACATAAGTGTTAGATTTGGTCCACACAGATATTTGGGGACCTGCAAAAGTACCTTCGGTTAGAGGAAAGAGGTTTATGATGACAATAACTGATGACTGGTCTAGATACTCTAGAGTCTACTTTTTGAAAACAAAGTCTGAAGCATCAACTTACTTCAAAGAATATAAAACTTGGAGTGAGAAGTTGCATGAAACCCCCATTAAGAGGATAAGGAGTGATAATGGGGGGGAATATACCTCTAACTAGTTTGAGGAATATTTGAGAGATGAGGGAGTGCAGCACCAAAAAACTGTACCATATAACCCGGCACAAAATGGGGTAGCTGAGAGGTTGAATCAAACACTAAGAGATAGAGCATACAGTTTGTTGGCAGACAAAAAACTAGGAAAGAGATTTTGGGTAGAAGCAATGAACTGCGCCAACTACATTAAAAATAGAGTCTGTACCTCAACTGTAAAGGGATTGACACCTTATGAGAGATGGGTTGGTAGGAAACCAGATATCTCACACCTTAAAGTATTTGGTAGCCAAGTTTACACTCTTGACACGGATAGGAAAAACTGGAAACAAGATGCTAAGGGAAAACCTGGATACTTTGTGGGATATGATGAGGATGTTAAGGGATATAGAGTCTATGACTTAGCAAAGAAAGATATCATTCTCATCAAACACTTAGTTGTCATGGATGAAGGGAAGTCATTTGACCCCTTCAAATATACAAAGAAGATAAAGATCAGATTTGAGTCCGAAAGTGAGGAGAACTCGGTCGTTCCCGAAAGGGACATGAGTGAAACCGTGATTACAGATTCAAGGGAGATCCAAGATACAGGAGACTCACCGGAAACCTCACATACTCTTATGGACTTCGAGGAGATAGAAGAAGCGGGACAAGAACCAGTTTCCATGGACAGGGTAGCCGATGAGACAGTGAGAAGAAATCGAAGAATTCCATCCATTTCAGCTTCGGAGTTTGAGGGAGGAAGGAGGATCAGCAAAAGGATATAGGAAAACAAGCTGCTCATAAGGTAACTAAGCTATCTCACTCAGATGAGTCTCAGTCTTACTTAGAGGCAGTGAATAGTCCAGAGAAAGAAAGATGGATTAGAGCTATAAATGATGAGATGGCTTCTATCATGGAAGCAAATACTTGAGAACTAGCAGATTGTCCTCCAAACAGAAAACCTATTGGATGTAAATGGGTATTTAAACTAAAACTGAACCCAGATAATACAATTCAGAGGTATAAGGCTCGATTAGTAGCAAAGGGGTTCACCCAAAAAGAGGGGATTGACTATGAGGAAACCTTTGCTTCGTTGTTTGGTTCCCATCATTAAGGATTCTCCTCAGTCTGGCGGTAGCGAAAGACATGGAAATACACCAGATGGACATTAAAACTGCTTTTCTTAATGGTGAGTTAGAGGAAGATATTTTTATGAGGCAACCCGAGGGGTTTGTGGAAGAAGGAGAAGAGAGCAAAGTCTGCAGGCTCATAAAGTCCTTATATGGACTGAAACATGCTCCCCGATAGTGGAATAAGAAACTAGATGAGTTTCTCACTGATCTGGGATATATCCGGATCACCTTTGACCATTGTATCTATATGTTTGAAGATGAGAATGGTGTCATTTTTATTGCAATTTATGTGGATGATCTGATTGTGTTAAGTAAGTCTTTAGAGAATATCAATAGGCTAAAGAAAGATCTTAGGGGAAGATTTGATATGAAGGATTTAGGGGAGGCAAAATATATTTTGGGGATCCAAATGGAGAGAGATAGGGGGAAGAAGATTATCAGACTTACTCAGAAAGAAGCAATAGGTAATATTCTTGAGAAATTCTAGATGGAAAATGCTAACAGTTGTACCACTCCCATGGACTTGAAAAAAGTAAGTGATGGGAGTGTAGAAGGAGGAGTGATGGTCTTAGACGATCACATGAGTCCAGAGGAGAGAGAGTTCATGAAGTCTATCCCTTATAGACAGGTCGTAGGAAGCTTAATCTATTTTATGAATTGTACCAGGCCGGACATAGCGGCGGCAGTTGGTGTACTCAGTAGGAGTCTTAATGATCCTAGGAAGAGGGATTGGGAGGCAGCCAAGAGAGTCATGAGATATCTGGTGGGAACTAGAGAGTTATGGTTGCATTTGGGAGGGGAGCACACTGACATCACTACTTGGAGTGATGCCAGTTATGGGGACGCACCTATGAGACGATGCACTTCTGGGTATGTGTTGTATGTGGGGGAAGGTGCTTGCTGTTAGAGCAGTAAGCAACAAAAGGTGGTTGCTCAGTCTACTATGGAGGTTGAGTATATGGCGTCTTGTTCTGCTGTAAAAGAACTAATGTGGGTGAAGTCATTGTTGCAAGAACTGGTATATATGAAGGAGGGAGTGCATGAAATCTTTTGCGATAATCAAGCTGCAATTGCAATCACAGCCAATCCAAAACACCATTTCAAAGCAAAACATATGGACATAAGATTAACCTTCGTATGAGAAAAAGTTAAATATAAAATTTTAAATCTTGTTTATAGACCTGATGAAGAAATGTTGGCTAACATGATGACTAAACCTCTGCCCTCTCCTAAATAGAAATATTATCGGGAGAAATGCGGATTGAAAGAAAAATTAAAATTAGACTAGAAAATAAGGGGAGTGTTGAAATTCATAGATTTCTTTAGTATTTTCTAGGTTTAAATATGTTAGGAAAAAGGAAAAAAGGACAAACAGCCTACCTCCACCTCCTCTCTCTAGCCCCCATACTTGTTGTAGTCACTGAAGGATAGAGAGGGTGGTTGATCCATGGCTGCCTTAGTTCAACAAGCACTTATTTTTAGTAGGTTACTAAAAATAGTCATGACGGACCCAGGATTTGATCAAGGTAACTGCGGTTCGTCAAGTTGGCCGATAGCGGTCAGCTTTATCCTACTAGACTAGGACCAAAGCTAAATGCTATAGTGTGTGATAGATATATATACATTTAGGAAGTAACAAATCCATTTAACTAAAACTCGATACGCCGTGTATAGATACAGTTTTAGTATGACATCATTTCAGAATGAATACCTCGCATTTGTTTGACAGCGAAACAAATATTTCGCAAGTAATTATAACAGCTAAGATTACGTCTCATTACAAATCCAACGGCGCACGTCATCGCCAAAATCCCGAAGTGGTCACCTTAGCGTTATATGACGTGGCATGACCTGGAGCCATGTAGAGAGATGACATTGGGTCATAGGAATTCCGAGGAATGTACCGACAAGTAAAAAGCAGACACGCGTCCACTTAATAGCATTGTCGTACATAGGTCGTACAAAAGGTACATCGGCAGTAGTACCTTTTGGTACGATAGAGTTATTTGATTGGTCCGTACTTCAGTAGATAGAAGTTATTAGAAGGAATCAGGACTTAGAAAATTTTGGTAGGTAGTCACCTCTCCCTTAGAGAGTTTGTACAAATTGGCATTTTTAGTGCCTCATAACTTATCGGCTGGTTGGCCGTTTTAAGTGATTCTTTTTGCTACAGACTTAGGGGAGTCAAGGCTGCACAGGGTTAGAGTCAAATTGTCAGTTTGCCTTCTTGGGCAGCAGTGGTTGTGGCTTGAAGTGGGTTAGTTAAATACTATCTAGAGGCTTCCTGTATTCTTCAGTCCAATGGAAAACACATAATTTCATACCTAAATTACACAAACTGTTAACGATAACAAAAATTGTTACCTATATTACACAAATAGTTAGCGATAACAAAGATTGTTACCTAAATTACACAAACTGTAGCGATAACGAGAATTGTAACCTAAATTACACAAACTGTTACCGATAACAAGAATTGTTACCTTAATTACAGAAACTGTTAACGATAACAAAAATTGTTACCTAAATAACACAAATAGTTAGAGATAACAAGGATTGTTACCTAAATTACACAAACTGTCAGCGATATCAATAATTGTTACCTAACTTACACAAACTATTAAGGATAACAAGAATTGTTACCTAAACTACACAAACTGTTAGCGATAACAGGAATTGTTATCTCACTTACACAAACTGTTAGCGATAACAAGAAATGTTACCCAAATTACACAAACAGTTAGTGTTAACACGAATTGTTACCTAACTTACGCAAACTGTTAGCGATAACAGGAATTCAAACCTAAATTACACAAATTGTTAGCGATAACAAAAATTGTTACCTAAATTACACAAATAGTTAGCGATAACAAAAATTGTTACCTAAATTAAACAAACAGTTAGCGATAACAGGAATTGTTACTTAAAATACACAAACATTTAGCGATAACAAGGATTATTATCTAAATTACACAAACTGTTAGCGATAACAAGGATTGTTACTTAAATTACACAAATTATATCGATAACAATAATTCTTACCTAAATTACACAATCTGTTAGCGATAACAAGAATTGTTACTGTTGTTGTGAGACCACTGGAGGAGATGGAGCGTCAGCAATAGTAGTGGAAGTAGACATATCCTCACTCAGAGAAGCTTATCAAGAATCCTATTAAACAGCTGTTATCTACAGCTCATTAAAACTTACACAATGTAGCAAACTTCTTCAAACCATACCACAGTATAGAATATCACAAAGACTGACAACTCCCAAAGTTTCTGCTCAATTGATCTAACATACACCAAGATAAGCAACTCATAAGTTTCCCAAAATTAGTCTGCATATTACACAGTCTGGAAGTCTGGATACATAAAATGTCCTACGTCCTAAGTCCTATACTCTTCGCTTAGTTGTCCTTCAACATAGTGCTATACCGCCAATAGAAGTGTTGCTAAAAGATACATCCAAAATGTCGTTCTACGACCACGTGTGCAAGTGGAGGAGCAGCAGTGTAGTAGAATTAGACGTGATACACTCTCAGAAGCTATCAAGAATCCTACCAAACAGCTGTTTTTAAGTGCTCACCTATTCTTATACAAGCATCCAAACCTCAAAAAAATCTATCAGAATATAGAGTAGCATAAACAGTGACAACTCCCTAAGTTTCAGCACAATTGACCCGACAACACTCAAGATATAATACTCAGAAGTTTCCCAAAAACTGTTTGCAGTTTTACTACTTGGATGTCTGGATGCATAATATGTTCTGAATCCTAAGTCTTATACTTGTGTTGAACTGGCAACACCAGTGTACTTGAGAGGTACGTCAAACCATTAAGCTACCACTAATTTGTCAAGCTACCACTGAGCTATCACTAAGCTACCACAAAGCTATCACTAAGCTACCACTAAGTTACCCACTAAGTTGACTAAAATCGTATCTATCGCAGTTGCTCTATCCTGTACAGAATCACATTCAGTATATCAAACGTTGCGTTGTTCGTATGGACCATATCAAATATAATCGTGGTTGCGTTGTCCAGTATGTGTTGCAGCTTTGCTACTACGCTGCTCTGCTACTGCGCTGCTGCAATGCTCTACTGTATAGTAGCTGCACTGCTCTTTTGTATAGCAGCTGCGCTGCTCTGTCTGTATAGTTGCTTAGCTCTAGCGCTTCTCTGAGAGTGAAAGCTTTCCAAAAGACAACACTCCCCTAAAGCTTTAGACTTAGTATACCGGCATAGCTGCGGTGATAAACTAGCGCAGTATCACAGCATAGCAATATAGCAATTAGCAAGTCACCCAGTCCCACTACATCTCAATGGTGGACTTATCGCAGCATGGCAGTATAGCAGTGCACCAATTCAATTACTCCCTTAATCCCACTGCGTCACTACAATACTTGAGCTTAGGAGCAGGAAGAGCTTTAGTGAGCATATCAACAATCACTGTAGAGAACACTTTTTCTCTTACAAAGTGTAATCGTACATCCATGTGCTTGCTTTTGAAGTGATGACTCGGGTTAGTAGCAATGGCAATGGCAGCCTGGTTATCACACCAGATCACCTGTGGACCAACTTGCATGTAACCTAGTTGTGTAACATGGATTTTCCCCATAAGAGTTCTTTGAGGGCCGAGCTTGCTGCCATATATTCTGACTCTATTGTCGACTGTGCTGTCACCTTTTGAAGTATCCTGCTTCAGCAGCAAGTACCGTTCCCACCTTGCAGAACGAATCCCGTGGTGGATTTCTGGCTTGGCATATCGCCATAGCTTGCATCACTCCACATTTGCAGTTTTACTTCTCCTCCGCCTAGTGTGAGTTTAAGGTCTTTAGTTCCGGCAAAATATCTTAAGACTCTCCTTACTGCATCAAAGTCAGATTTTCTCGGATTCTCTTGACTCTTGCTCAGTACCCCGACTGCTGCAGCAATGTCAAGACGGGTACAATTCATGAAATATATTAAGCTTCCCACTATCAATTTGTAAGGTATTTGTGTCATAGAATCATTCTCCCCTGATTCTAAATACTCACTAACAATGAGACCTGGTTCTGTCTCTTCTCCCTCTAACTTTTGCCGAAACTCCATTGGAGTTAGACATCCTTTTGCCCCCCGCATTCCGTACTCATCAAACATGTTTCCAATAGCCTCCCTTTGAGTCAATTTTATTACTTTCTTACTTCTGTCCCTCTCGACCTGGATACCCAAAATATATTTTGCCTCAACGAGGTCTTTCATCTCGAACCATGAGTTTAGAGTTGTTTTGATTTTGTTTATTTCAGCCATTGATTTGCTAATTAATAACAAATCATCTACATACAGCGTTATATACACTATCCCATTTTCACCCTTCAAATCATTGACAGAGTGATCAAAACTTATCCTGTGAAATCATAGGCTAGTCAAGAGTTCATCAAGCTTCTGATTCCACTGACTTGGGGCCTGTTTTAGGCTGTACAAAGATTTTAGCAACTTGCATACTAAGTGCTATTTTCCTGGTTCTCCATACTTTTCAGGCTGCTGCATGTAAATGGTCTCTTCTAGTTCTCCATGCAAAAAGGTTGTCTTTACATCCATCTGATGTATTTCTATATCTTCTATAACAGCTAGGGACAGCAAAATCCTAACTGTCGGAAATCTTACAACTGGAGAAGATGTTTCTTCAAAATCGATTCCTTCTTTTTGATTGTAGCTTTTCGCCACAAGTCTGGCCTTTTAGCGTTCAACGGTGTTATCGGGATTTAACTTCACCTTGAATACCCATTTGCTGCCGATCGCTTTTCGGTCTGGAGAAAGGTCCACAAGCTCCCATGTTTGAGCCTCTATGATGGACTTCATTTCGTCGTTTGCTGCCTCGATCCAGTTTTTCCGTTCTGGTGATGAGAAGGCCTCCTGAATGGTCAAAGGCTCCCGTGAGGCTGCCGAGTAGGCAAAGTGAGAACTTGCTTGCAAGCGGCTGGTGGATCTTCTTCCCCCCCGAAATTCTGATGCTTAGATCGTCGGATGTCGCACATTGCGCTGATTGCGCTGGTTGCGATCTGTGTTGTTCGTCCGGTTGTAACTGAACTTGTTGAGGAACTTGGAGAGAGTCTGAATCCAGATTTACTACTGGACAATGTGGCATCTGTGGGACAATTTCTTGCAAGCAATTTAAAATGACATATTCTTGTACCTTTTGTTGCTTCTGCTGCTCTGTCATTTTAAATAAGTCTACGGAGTCAAGCTCATCCTTTACAATAATATTCTGTGCTAAAATTATCCTCTGCCTCTCAAACACAAAGACTCTATAACCTTTTGAGTGATCGTCATATCCTAACAAAACACCCGGTAGTTCCTTAGGTTCCATTTTCCATCTATTTGTAGACGTATCCAATATAAAACATTGACTACCAAAGACTTTGAAATGGCTAACATCTGATTTGCTACCTGTCTAGATCTCGTAAGGAGTAGTGTCTACCGATCTAGATCCTATCCTATTCTTAATATAAACTGCACAGTATAGAGGTTTTCATAAACATAAACATTTTCTTTAATGTTAGCGCTAAAATTTTGTGTAAGTTAGGCAACAATTCTTGTTAACGCTAATAGTTTGTGTAAGTTAGGCAACAATAATTGTAAGCGCTAACAATTTTTGGAAATTAGGTGACAATTTCTGTTAGTGATAACAGTATGTGTTATTTAGATAACAATTCTTGTTAGCGTAAACAGTTTGTGCAATTTAGGTAACAATTTTTGTTAGCGCTAATAGTTTGTGTAATTTAGGTAACAACTCTTGTTAGCCATGACAATTTGTGTAAGTTAGGCAACAATTCTTGATAGCACTAACATTTTATGTAAGTTAGGTATCAATTCTTGTTAAGGCTAACAGTTTGTATAAGTTAGGTAATATTACTTTTTAGGGCTAACAGTTTGTGTATTTTAGATAAAAATTCTTGTTAGCGCTAATAGTTTGTATATTTAGGTAACAATTTTTATTAACGCTAACAGTTTGTGCAATTTAGATAACAATTCTTGCTAACGCTAATAGTTTGTGTAAGTTAGGCAACAATAATTGTTAGCGCTAACATTTTTTGGAATTTAGGTGACAATTTCGGTTAGCGCTAACAATTTGTGTAAATTAGGTGACAATTCTTGTTAGCGACATCAGATTGTGTAATTTAGATAACAATTCTTGTTAGCGCTAACAATTTGTGTAATTTAGATAAAAAATTACTGTCAACGCTAAAAGTTTGTGTAAGTTAGGCAACAATTCTTAATAGCGGTAATAGCTTGTGTAAGCTAGGCAACAATTATTGTTAGTGCTAACAATTTGTGTAAATTAGGTGACAATTCCTTTTAACGGTAACTGTTTGTATAATTGAGATAACAATTCTTGTTAGAGCTAACAATTTGTGTAATTAAGAAAACAATTCTTGTTAACGCTAATAGTTTGTGTAGATTAGGCAACAATAATTGGAAGCGCTAATAATATTTGGAAATTCGGTGACAATTTCTGTTAGCGATAACTGTATGTGTTATTTAGATAACAATTCTTGTTAGCACAAACAGTTTGTGCAATTAGGGAACATCTCTTGTTAGCGCTAACAATTTGTGTAAGTTAGGCAACAATTCTTAAAAGTCCTATCAATTTGTGTAATTTAGATTACAATTCTTGTTAGCGCTAACATTTTGTGTAAGTTAGGTCATTATTCTTGTTAGCGCTAAAAGTTTTTGTAATTTATATTACAATTCTTGTTTGCCCTAACATTTTCTGTAAGTTAGATATCAGTTCTTGTTTCGGCTAACAATTTGTATAAGTTAGGTAACATTACTTCTTAGCGCTAACAGTTTGTGTAATTTAGATAATAATTTTTGTTAGAACTAGCAGTTTGTGTAAGTTAGGTTCAATTCTTGTTAGCGCTATTTTTTTTGTGTATTTTAGATAACAGTTTTTGTTAGCGCTAACAGTTTGTGTAAGTTAGGTAACAATTCTTGTTAGCGCTAACAGATTGTGTAAGTTTGGCAACAATTATTGTTAGCGCAAACAATTTGTGTAAATTAGGTGACAACTCGTGTTAGCGAAAACAGTTTGTGTAATTCAGATAAGAATTATTATTAGCGCTAACAGTTTGTGTAATTTAGATAACAATTCTTGTTAGCGCTAATAGTTTGTGTAGTTAAGATAACAATTATTGTTAGTGCTAAAAGTTATGTAAGTAAGGCAACAATATTTATTAACGCTAACAGTTTGTGTAATTCAGATAACAATTCTTGTTAGCTCTAACAGTTTGTGTAAGTTAGGTAACATTACTTGTAAGCGCTAAGAGTTTTTGTAATTTAGATAACAATTCATATCGTTAACAGCTTGCGTAATTAAGATAAGAATTATTGTTAGCGTTAACAGTTTGTGTAATTTAAATAACATTTCTGGTTAGGGCTAACAGTTTGTGTAAGATAGGTAACAATTCCTGTTAGCGCTAACAATTTGTGTAATTTAGATAACAATTTTTGTAAGCGCTAACATTTTGTGTAAGTTAGGTTATAAAAATTGTTAGCGCTAACAGTTTGTGTAATTTAGATAACAATTGTTGTTAGCGCTAACTGTTTGTCTAAGATAGGTAACAATTCTTATTAGCGCCAACAGTTTGTGTAATTTAGCTAACATTTTTTGGTAGCTCTAACAGTTTGTAAAATTAAGATAACAATTCTTGTTAGCGCTTATAGTTTGTGAAAGTAAGGTAAAATTCTTTCTAGCGCTAATAATTTCTGTAAGTTAGGCAACAATTTTTGTTAGCGCTAACAGTTTGTATAAGTTAGGTAACAATTCCTGTTAGCGATAAAATTTTGTGTAATTTGATAAAATTTTTGTTAGGACTAAAAGTTTGTGTAAGTTGGGTCACAATTCTTGTTAGCGCTAATAGATTGTGTAGTTTAGGTGAAACTTTTGTTAGCGATAACAATTTTTGTAAGTTAGGCAACAATTATTGTTAGCGCTAGCAATTTGTGTAAATTTGTTGACAATTCCTGTTAACGGTAATAGTTTGTGTAATTGAGAAAACAATTATTGTTAGCGCTAACAGTTTGTGAAATTTAGATAAAAATTCTTGTTAGCGCTAACAGTTTGTGTAATTTAGATAACAATTCTTGTTAACGCCAATAGTTTGTGTAAGTTAGGCAACAATTCTTGTTAGCGCTAACAATTTTTGGAAATTAGGTGACAATTTCTGTTTGCGGTAACAGTATGTGTTATTTATATAAAAATTCTTGTTAGCGCTAACAGTTTGTGTAATTTAGATAAAATTCTTGTTAGCGCTAACAGTTTGTGTAATTTAGATAAAAATTATTGTTAGCGCAAACAGTTTATGTAAATTAGGGAACAATTCTTGTTATTGCTAACTGTTTGTGTAGTTTAGGTAACAACTCCTATTAGCGCTAACAATTTGTGTAAGTTAGGCAACAACTATTGTTAGTGTTAACAATTTGTGTAAAAAAAGTTTCAATTCTTTTTAAAGGTAACGTTTTGCGTAATTGAGATAACAATTCTTGTTAGTGCTAAAAGTTTGTGTAATTTAGATAACAATTCTTGTTAACGCTAATAGTTTGTGTAAGTTAGGCAACAATAATTGTTAGCGCTAACAATTTTTGGAAATTAGGTGACAATTTCTGTTAGGGCTAACAATTTGTGTAAATTAGGTGACAATTCGTGTTAGCAACATCAGTTTGTGTAATTTAGAGAAGAATTCTTTTTAGCGCTAATAGTTTGTGTAGTTTAGATAAAAAATTATTGTTAGCGATAAAAGTTTGTGTAAGTTAGGCAACAATTCTTGTCAGCATAATAGTTTGTGTAAGTTAGGCAACAATTAATGTTAGCGTTAACAATTTGTGTAAATTAGGTGACAATTCTTGTTAACGGTAACAATTTGTATAATTGAGATAACAATTACTGTTAGCACTAAAAGTTTGTGTAATTTAGATAACAATTTGTGTTAGCACAAACAATTTGTGTAATTTAGAAAACAATTCTTGTTAACGTTAATTGTTTGAGTAAGTTAGGCAACAATATTTGTTAGCGCTAACAATTTCTAGAAATTAGGTGACAATTTCTGTTAGCGATAACAGTATGTGTTATTTGGATAACAATTTTTGTTAGCGCAAACAGTATGTGCAATTTAGGTAACATTTTTTTTGAGCGCTAACAGTTTGTGTAAGTTAGGCAACAATTCTTATTAGTGCTAACAATTTGTGTAAATTAGGTGACAATTCCTGTTAGCGGCATCAATTTGTGTAATTTAGATAACAATTCTTGTTAGCGCTAACATTTTGTGTAAGTTAGGTAACAATTCTTGTTAGCGCTAACAGTTTGTATAATTTAGATTACAATTCTTGTTAGCGTTAACATTTTGTATAAGTTAGGTATCAATTCTTATTAGGGCTAACAGTTTGTATAAGTTAGGTAACATTACTTCTTAGCGCTAACAGTTTGTGTATTTTAGATAAAAATTCTTGTTAGCGCTAATAGTTTGTATATTTAGGTAACAATCCTTGTTACCGGTAACAATTTTGTAAGTTAGATAACAATTCTTGTAAGCGCTAACATTTTGTGTAATTAAGATAACAATTATTGTTAGCACTAGCATTTTGTGTAATTGAGATAACAATTCTTGTTAGCACTAACAGTTTGTGTAACTTAGATAATAATACTTGTTAGCGGTAACAGTTTGTGTAATTTAGATAAAATTTTGTGTAAACGCTAACAGTTTGTATAAGTTAGGCAACAATTATTGTTAGAGCTAACAATTTGTGTAAATTAGGTGACAATTCCTATTAGCCATAACTGTTTGTGTAACTTAGATAACAATTCTTGTTAGCGCAACTATTTGTGTAATTTAGATAACAATTCTTGTTAGCACTAACTGTTTGTGGAAGTTAGGTAAAATTTCTTTTTAAGACTAACGGTTTTTGTAAGTTAGGTAAAATCCTTGATAGCACTAATAGTTTGTGTAAGTTAGGTTACAGTTCACGTTAGTGCTAACAGTTTGTGTAATTTAGATAACAATTTTTGATAGCGGTAACACTTTGTGTAAGTTAGGTAACAATTCTTCTAAGCGCTAACTGTTTGTAAAAGTTAGGTAACAATTTATGTTAGCGGTAAGCGTTTGTATAAGTTAGGTAACAATTCCCATTAGCGTTAACATTTTGTGTAATTTAGATTTCAATTTTTGTTATCGCTAACAGTTTGTATAAATTAGGTTACGATTATTGGTAGCGCTAATAATTTGTGTAGGTTAGGTAACAATTCACGTAAGCACAAACAGTTTGTGCAATTTAGATTACATTTATAGTAAGTGCTAACAGTTTGTGTAAGTTGGGTAACAATTTTTAAAAGCGCTAACAGTTTGTGTAAATTTGATAACAATATATGTTAGCGCCAATTATTTGTGTAAGTTAGGTAACAATTCTTGTTAGGGTTTACAGTTTGTATAAGTTAGGTCACAATTATTGTTAGCGCTAACAGATTGTATAAGTAAGGTAACAATTCTTGTTAGCGTTAACAATTTGTGTAGGTTATGAAACTCTGAGACCTCTATAATTCCTCAAAATGGACAGCTTCCTAGAAGCCTCTACGATAATCTTGACCCTTTTGTGTTTCAGCAAAAACAACTGCCACCTTGGCAGACAAAAACTCTAACAACCTGCTTCCTTGTGAAGGAAAGACTCCTTTGAGTTTATAGCAAAAAGAATCTCTGAATTTGCTCCCCTGAGCAGTAAGTTATGGAGGGTTAAAGTTGACCTTTTGTACAGAATCTCTCTGGGAGAGAGGATCCTATCTCCTAATTTTTTCTAAGTCCTATCTCTCTCACCGACTCTATTTACTGATGTATGGAGCCAATCAGATTTCTCCACCGTACACAAAATTACAGTCGCCGGTGTACTTTATGTATGGAAATTGTACAACATGGCCTTAATGTCAACACATGTCATATCCGGATTCGGTGCCGTAATCGCCGGAGATACCACAATCCAATGTAATTTCGCCACCTGTCATCCGATGTGGCGATGCCCACAAACCGACGAATTATTTTTCCGCGATCTCGGCGCTAATTCAGGCCTTCCGATTAAATTCACATTTGATCGTAGCCGTAATAAATACATGCGCAGTATTTATTTCGTTTTCGAAATCAATGCGCGGTATTGATTTCTTATCCGTACCGCAAATTGTACTTTTACACTACTGGTTCTATGTATCCTGTAAACAATTATAGTTAAATGATTTATCCTACGTATACATGTTTAAATAAATATCAAACCCTATAGTACGTAACACTACTGCTAGACTTAATGGCTAAAGCTAACGGCTACAGGCAATCTATGGGCCTGTAGGTATAAGGATCAAATCATGTGACCGGCATATATCTTTTAGTAAATAAAACCCCTAACTAAAATATATTTTTGCGTAAACCTCTGGGTAGCCTAGGTAGCCATGGCTCTAGCTCCCACTCCAATTTCTCAGTGACTGTGACAAGTTTGAGAGTTGGAGAGAGAAGTTAGAGGTAGACTGCCTCGGCTTCTTTCTTATTTCTATTCAGACCTAGAAATACTTTAAAAACCATTAATTTCTACACTCCCCTTATTTTCTAGTCAAAATTTAATTTCAGACCACACTTCTCTCTACAGAAAATTAGCTTAGGGGAAGGCATAGGTTTGGTCATTATATCTGCTACCATCTCACTATCTGGTCGGTACTCTAAACTGATTATTTTATTTTCTACTTTCTCTCTAACAAAATTGAGTCTAATGTCCATGTGTTTGGCTTTAAAATGATGTTTAGGATTGGCAGAAATAGAGATTGCTGCCTAATTATCACAAAATATTATCTACACACCACTCTTAAGATGACCAAGCTCACCCAAATCAATTCTTTTATAGTAGAGCAAGAGGCCATATACTCAGCCTCCATGGTGGACTGAGCAATAACCTTTTGCTGTTTGCTACTCCAACAACAAGCCCCATCACCACATATAATACATATCCAGAAGTGTATCTGCTCATCGGAGCATCACCATAGCTGGCATCACTCGAAGTAGTGATGTCAGTACTCTGTTGTCTTTTTTGAAAACTTTCAGTCTCAGAGCAGCGCAGCTGCTTTACAAACAAAGCAGGGCAGCTGCTTTACAGACAGAGCAGCGCAGCTGCTATACAACAGAGTAGCGCAGCTGCTATACAGCAGCGCAGCTGCTATACAGCAGCGCAGCTGCTATACAGCAGAGCAGCTGCTATACAGCAAAGTAGCTGCTATACAGCAGAGCAACGCAGCAGCAGAGCAGCTGCTATACAGCAGAGTAGCGCAGCAGCAGAGCAGCGCAGCAGCGAAGCTGCAACACAGACAGCAAAAGCCAACCATGATTATATTAAATATGTTCTATACGGACAAAGCAACGTCCAATATTCTTAATGTGATTCTGTACAGGATAGAGCAACTGCGATAGATACGATTCTAGTTAGCATAGTGATAGCTCAGTGGTAGCTTTGTGATAGCTCAATGGTAGCTTGACAGATTAGTGGTAGCTTGGTGGTTTGATGTATCTCTCAAGTAGAATGGTGTTGCCAGTTCAACACAAGTATAAGACTTAGGACTCATAACATGTTATGTATCCAGACTTCCAAATAGTAAAACTGCAAACAGTTTTTGGGAAACTTCTGAGTATTATATCTTGAGTGTTGTTGGGTCAATTGTGCTATAAGTTTGGGAGTTATCAGTGTTTATGCTACTCTATATTCTGATAGAGTTTTGTGAGGTTTGGATACTTGTATAAGAATTTGTGAGCACTTAAGAACAGCTGTTTGGTAGGATTCTTGATAGCTTTTGAGAGTGTATCACGTCTACTTCTACTACTACTGCTGCTCCTCCACCTGCACCGGTGGTTGTAGAACAACAGGTTATGGGCGTGTCTTCAAGAATTCCTATCTTTTTCGGGGATAAGTATGTTTAGTGGGCGGATATGGTGGAAACACATTTTGAAAATGTCAATCTTTTGGATATATTGGATGGTTCGCTGGATGAATCTGATCCGTCATGGTCTAAAAAAAATACGCAAGCTCGTTCTATTCTAAAATTTCGTATATCTGAGGACTTAGCTATGTCTCGGATAAAGATGAAAAAAGCAATTGATATCTGGAAATCTCTTCAAAGTGATTATGAAAAGGCCAATGTCTAGGAAGAGCTTCTATTGGCTGGAAATATTTGGGACTATAAGTACACTGGCGGTACAATGGCTGAATATTCTAACAAATTTCGTATCCTTGTAGATGCACATGCTTGTGCAGGTGGGGTGTCTCCTCCTTTTCAGCATCGGGCATTGCTCATGAGGGGTCTCCCTCGTAGTATGAAAGGAGCATCTGACATGCTCAAACAAAGAGATAAAGCTAGCTAGACTTTACAGTTAGCCATCCATATTTTACTAGAGGAGGAAGCTACATCTAATATTCTCAATGTTGAGCAAGTAGAGGCTTTTAATTCAGACTTTGAGAGAAAAGGACTGTTTAATCAGCAAAGAAATCAGTATAATTAGTTCAGACATTTTAATCAAGGTGGACATAGACAATCCACCAATGCATGCTTTTATTGTAGTGAGAGAGGTCATGGATACAAATTTTGTCCTAAGCTTAAAAAAGCTAACGATACAGGTTTTCGTTGGCCGGGATGGCAACGAAGCTAGTTCTACAATGGCTTCACGGGGACTACACCTCGTGGAAATGCACTATTTTCGGCTTCTTCGTCTCTCCACGACGAGACTTTGACGGTTTCTACGGAGGACGATACGGATCTCTTCGCTATGGCGGCTGCAATGGAGGGCGCGAAGGACCCCGGATGGATAATGGATACAGAAGCATCAGCCCACATGTGCTGGAACAAGGCCATCTTCAAAAATCTGAAAGCAACGCCGGAGAAAAATATTTATTATGCTTGTGGAATGAGTGTCCAAACTCGTGCTGTGGGTGATGTGTCCTTACTAGTTGATGTAGAAGGAAAAGCAAATGAAAGGACTCTTTACAATGTCTTATTTGTGCCTGACTTTAAGAAAAATCTGTTTTCTACGTCGTTGGTAGAGAGCAAAGGCTTTGAGGTTAATTTGAAAAATGGTCGGCAAGTTGTTAGCAAACATGGCAAGGTTGCGGTTACAGGTACTAGAGATAGTAGCAAGATGTATCGCATGGATATGGCTTATACCACGGAGAATGATGTTTTGTACTCCGGTGTTTGGCACTCAGATGAGTTGTGGCACAAAAGATTAGGCCATGTAAATTATGATAGTTTGGGGAAAATGGTCATTGCTGGAAAAATAGAGGGTGTATCAATCACAGATGGGCCGGTCAAAACTTGTGATGTTTGCTCTTTAGGCAAAATCCACAGATTACCATTTCATAAGGAGTCTGAGCATCGGTCAACGAAACTTTTACAACAAATTCATTCGGATGTCTTTGGTCCGGCGAAGGTTCCATCTGCCGGAGGGATAAAATATATGGTCACCTTCACAGATGATTTCTCCAAGTTTTCAAAAGTTAACTTCATGAAGGAGAAGAGTGAAGTGTTTGGTCACTTCAAACACTATAAAGCATGGGCTAAAAAACTTCATAATTCATCTATTTTACAGCTCAGATCGGACAATGGTGGTGAAAATACATCGAAGGAATTTGAATCCTTTTTACTGGCGGAAGGCATTAGTCATTTATTGACTGTTCCATATTCACCGGAACAAAATGGGGTGTCAGAAGACTGAATAGAACTCTCACGGAAAGCTCTAGGTCTATGCTCGCAATAAAAATTTAGATCCGAAATTCTCGGCTGAGGCTCTAAATTGTGCAGTTTATATTAAAAATAGGATAGGATCAAGATCGGTAGAAACAACTCCTTATGAAATCTGGACAGGTAGCAAACCAGATGTTAGCCATTTCAAGGTCTTTGGTTGTCAATGCTTTATATTGGATACGTCACCGGATCGATGGAAAATGGAACCAAAGGGATTACCGGGTATTCTCTTAGGATATGATGATCACTCAAAAGGTTATAGAGTCTTTGTGTTTGAAAGGCAGAAAATAGTTGTAGCTAGAGACATCATCGTTAAGGATGAACTCGAATCCATTGATTTATTTTAAATGACAGAGCAACAAAAACAACAAAAAGTACAGGAGTATGTCATCTTAGATTGCATGCAGGAAATTGTCCCGCAGATTCCACAAACTCCGGTAATGACTCCGGAGTCAGACTCTCTCCAAGTTCCTCACCAACTTCGGGTCCGGACAAACCAAGAGCAGTCAATACACACGGATCGCAACCAGCGCACTCAGCAATCAGTGCAATGCGCGGCATCCGACGATCTCAGCCTCAGAATTTTCGGGGGGAAGAAGATCAAGCAGCCGCCTGCAAGCAAGCTCTCACTTTGCCTACTCGGCAATCTCAGGGGAGCCCTTGACCATCCAAGAGGCCTTATCATCACCAGAGCGGAATCACTAGATTGATTCGGCAAACGACGAAATGAAATCGATCATGGAGGCTCAATTATGAGGCTAGTGGACCTTCCTCTAGACCGAAAAGCGATCGGGAGCAAATGGGTATTCAAGTTGAAGTTAAATCCCGATAACACCATTGAACGCTATAAGGCCAGACTTGTGGCGAAGGGGTACAATCAAAAGGAAGGAATCGATTTTGAAGAAACATTTTCTCCAGTTGTAAGATTTCCAATTGTTAGGATTTTGCTGTCCCTAGCTGCTATATAAGATATGGAAATTCATCAGATGGATGTAAAAACGACCTTTTTGCATGGAGAACTAGAAGAGACCATTTACTTGCAGCAAGCTGAAAAGTATGTGGAACCAGGAAAAGAGCACTTAGTATGCAACTTGCTAAAATCTTTGTATGGATTAAAACAGGCCCCTAGACAGTGGAATATAAAGTTTGATGAATTCTTGACTAGTCTAGGATTTCAAAGGATAAGTTTTGATCACTCTGTCTACGTTCTAAAGGGTTAAATTTAGAAGTGTATATTGCAGTATATGTAGATGATTTGCTATTAATTTGCAAATCAATGGCTGAAATTAACAAAATCAAAACTGCTCTAAATTCACGGTTCGAGATGAAAGACCTCGGTGAGGCAAAATATATTTTGGGTATCTAGGTAGAGAGGGACATAAATAAGAAAATTATAAAATTGTCTCAAAAAGAGGCTATTGGAAACATGTTAGATGAGTATGCAATGCGGGGGGTAAAAGGATGTTTTTTAATTCTAATGGAGTCTCGGTAGAAGTTAGAGGGAGAAGAAAGAGAACCAGGTGTCATTTTTAGCGAGTATTTAGAGTCAGGGGAGAATGATCCTATGACAATAATACCTTATAGACAGATAGTGGGAAGCTTAATATATTTCATGAACTGTACCCGTCCTGACATTGCTACAGCAGTCGGGGGTACTGAGCAGGAGTCTAGAAAATCCGAGAAAATCTGATCTTGATGCAGCAAAGAGAGTCTTAAGATATTTGGTAGGAACTAAAGATCTCAAACTCACTCTAGGCGAAGGAGAAGTCAAGCTGCAAACATGGAGTGATGCAAGCTATAGCGACATGCCAAGCTAGAAATCCACCACGGGATTCGTTCTACAAATTGGGAACGGTACTTGCTGTTGGAGCAGCAAACTTCAAAAGGTTACACCATAGTCGACAATGGAGTCAGAATATATGGCTGCAAGCTCGTCCCTCAAAGAAGTCTTATGGGTAAAATCCATGTTACAAGAACTAGGATACATACAAGTTGGTCCACATGTAATCTGGTGTGATAACCAGGCTGCCATTGCCATTGCTTCTAACCCGAGTCATCACTTCAAAAGCAAGCACATGGATGTACGGTTACACTTTGTAAGAGAAAAGGTGTTCTCTAGAGTGAATAAATAATGTTATTTGCCAGATGCAAAAATGATTACTGATATGCTCACTAAAGCCCTTCCTGCTCCTAAGTTGAAGTATTGTAGGGACGCAGTGGAATTAAGTGAATAGTTGAATTGCTGCACTGCTATACTTACACTCTGCGATAATTCCACCATTGTGAGGTAGTGGGACTGCGTGACTTGCTAATTGCTATATTGCTATGTGTGATGCTGTGCTAGTTTATCATCGCAGCTGCGCGGGGATAATGAGTCTAGAGATTTAGGGGAGTATTGTCTTTTTGGAAAACTTTCAGTCTCAGAGCGGCGCAGCTGCTTTACAGACAAAGCAGCGCAGCAGCTATACAAACAGAGCAGCGCAGGTGCTATACAATAGAGCAGCTCAGCTGCTATAGAGCAGAGCAGCGTAGCAGCATAGCAGTTGCTATACTGCAGAGCAGCGCAGCAGCAGAGCAGCGTAGCAGCGAAGCTGCAACACAGACAGGACAAGGCAACCATGATTATATTTGATATGGTCCGTACGGACAACGCAACATCTAATATTCTTAATGTGATTCTGTACAGGATAGAGCAACTGCGATAGATACGATTCTAGTTAGCTTAGTGATAGCTCAGTGGTAGTTTAGTGATAGCTCAATGGTAGCTTGACAGATTAGTGGTAGCTTGGTGGTTTGATGTATCTCTCAAGTAGAATTGTGTTGCCAGTTCAACGCAAGTATAAGACTTAGGACTCATAGCATGTTATGTATCCAGACTTCCAAGTAGTAAAACTGTAGACAATTTTTGGGAAACTTCTGAGTATTATATCTTGAGTGTTGTCAGGTCAATTGTGCTATAACTTTGGGAGTTATCAGTGTTTATGCTACTCTATATTCTGATAGAGTTTTGTGAGGTTTGGATGCTTGTATAAGAATTGGTGACCACTTAAGAACGGCTGTTTGGTAGGATTCTTGATAGCTTCTGAGAGTGTATCATGTCTACTTCTACTACTACTGCTGCTCCTCCACCTGCACCGGTGGTTGTAGAACAACATACTCTCCCCACCTAAATGCAACCATAGATCCCTAGATCTTATCAAGTATCTAAGGACTCTCTTAGCTGCTTCCCAATCCCTCTTATTGGGAGCATTTAGACTTCTACTCAGCACTCCTATAGCTGCAGCCAAATTGGGCTGGGTACAATTTATAAAATAGATTAGACTTCCCACTACTTGCTTGTAAGGAATAGTCTCCATGAACTTCTGTTTATCATGAGAAAATTCCTCGTCTAAGACTATGACTCCTTCTTCCTCACTCCCCTCACTTCCCTTCTTCAACTCCATTGGAGTTGTACAACTATTATCTTTATCCATTTGAAGTTTTTCAAGCATGTTCCCTATTGCTTCCTTTTGAGTCAGTCTTATAATTTTCCTTTTTCTGTCTCTCTCTACTTGAATTCCCAAAATATATCTTGCTTCTCCCATATCCTTCATTTCAAATCTCCCCTTAAGATCGGTTTTCTGTTTGTTAATTTTTTCCATTGATTTACTTAAAACAAGCAAATCATCAACATAAATTGCAATAAATATAAAACCTTCCTCATCTTCGAAAAAATAGATTGAGTGATTAGAGCTGATCTGGATATATCCTAGACCAGTAAGAAACTCATCAAGTTTCTTATTCCACTGTCGAGGCGCGTGTTTCAAACCATAAAGAGATTTAATCAGCCAGCATACCTTACTCTCCTCTCCTTCCTCCACAAACCCTTCGGGTTGTCGAATGAAGATCTCCTCTTCCAATTCTCCATGCAAAAAGGTTGTTTTGATGTCCATCTGGTGCACTTCCATGTCTTCCGCTGCTTCCAGGGTGAGAAGTATGCGGACGGAGGGAAATCTGACCACCGGGGCAAAGGTTTCCTCGTAGTCAATTCCCTCCTTTTGTGTAAATCCCTTTGCCACTAGTCGAGCCTTGTAGCGCTCGATTGTGTGATCTGGGTTCAGTTTTAATTTGAAAACCCACTTACATCTGATTAGTTTTCGGTTAGGTGGACAATCCACCAGCTCCCAAGTATCGGCTGCCATAATTGAGGCCATCTCCTCATTGATGGCTGTCTTCCACCGGTTTCTTTCTGGACAAGTCATCGCCTCTTCACAAGTTTGAGGTTTATCTTGATGAGATAGTTTAGTTACCTTGTTATTAACCTGTTTTTCTTGCAGTCTTTTGCTACTTCTCCTTCCCCCCTCAAAATCTGAGGCCGGAATAGATGGCTCTCGTGGAATCTTTCGAACAAACTCGGCTTCTCCCCTATCCTTTGATTCCGAATCAATTTCCACCACATCTTCCGCTTCGGGTAGAGTTGTCACTTGAGTTTCCACAGCCGAGTCCTTTTCGGTCTGATTTGTTCATGCAAGAATGTCATCTTCTCTAAAACCTGGATAGTTAGGAAGCTCAAAGTCATCAGAATTTTCTGACTCAAATCTGATTTTTACCGACTTCGTATATTTGAAGGGATCCACATACTTTCCTTCATCCATAACTACTAGATGCTTTACTAAGATTATATCTTCCCTTTTTAGATCATAAACTCTATATCCTTTAACATCCTCATCATATCCTAATAAGTATCCCGGTTTTCCTTTAGGATCTAGCTTCCAATTAGACCGATCTGTATCTAGACTGAATAATTGACTGCCGAAAACCTTTAAGAGAGATATGTCTGGTTTCCGGCCTGTCGATCTCTCATAAGGTGTTTGATCTTTTATAGGTGAAGTAAGAACTCTATTTTTGAGGTTATTAACACTGTTCATTGCTTCTACCCAAAACCTTTTTCCTATCTTTTTATCTGACAACATACTTCTAGCACTATCACTTAGTGTTCTATTTAACCTTTCAGACACCCCATTCTTTTCCGGATTTTCTGGAACTGTCTTTTGGTGTTGGACCCCATCTTCCCTCAAAAAATCCTCAAACTAGTTAGAAGTATACTCTCCACCATTGTCACTCCTTACTCTCTTGATTAGAGTTTCATGGAGTTTTTCGCTCTATGCTTTATATTGTGTAAAACAATCTTGAGCTTCGGACTTGTTTTTCGAAAAATATACCCGGGAATACCGAGACCAATCATTTGTTATAGTCATCAGAAATCTCTTCCCCCCCGGTGAGGGCACTTTAGCCGGTCCCCAAATATCTGTGTGTACTAGATCTAGAATTTTTTCTCCCTTATAGGTGGCTATTTTAGGAAAAGGTAATCTATGTGCTTTACCTTGAGCACATCCACTACAATCACTTATATCATCACTCTCACTGAACTGAATCCCTTCCACCACTCCCATCTTTTTCATCTCTCTTAACTTATCTAGATTCACATGCCCAAGCCTCTTATGCCACATCATAATATCATGAACACCAGCATAATAAAGTTTCTTCGTTTCACTAGTTCAAATCAGACTAAACATCCCATGGCTACCTTTCTCAGCAATGAAATAGACATCCTCCTCAAAACTAGCAGTAAAGACTCCTTCCCTAGTTCTAGTAAAAAAACCCTTATCATCTAATTCAGATGTAGAGATAAGGTTTTTGTTCAGCTCCGGAATAAACAATATATCGGAGAATGTTAATATGGATGTCTTTCCTTCTACTAACACTTTCAGATCTACCGATCCTACAAGAGTAGTGGTGACTATCCTCCCATCCCCGTACTCTATCTCTACGGTGGGAATCTTTCTTATCTTAGTGAACAGGTGCCTATTCTTACACATGTGCATGGAGGCACCTGAATCTATAATCTAGCCTGTTTCACATTTCAATCCACCGTAAGCACATTTCTGCCTTCTTGGAATTTCGACCTCATTTTTCGCCTCCAACTCCTCATCCAAAAAGAGCTCATCATCCTCGTCCCCGGATTCCGCCTCAAGTACCTATGTGACAAGGGCCTTTTTCTTTCCTCTCGCGGTACCATCGGTCTGCTTCTCCTTAAACCGAAGCTCGGTTAGTTTAGTGCACTCTGCCATATAGTGCCCCGGTTTCTTACAAAAATGACATAAACATTTGGGAGCCCTTGGTCCAAACTCGTCGGTTTTTTTTTTCTGCTCCCTACCCCCATAGTTTTCGAGGGGTTTCCGAGAATCCTTGTTCCTCCAATTGGTGGCTGTTGCTAAAGCTTGGCCACTCTTTCCTCCCCTTCGGATCTCAATCGTATTCTCTCGAACGAGAATCATCCCTAACACTAAGTTCTATATCCACCTTGAGTCCGGCAAGTCCTACACACGGTTGACTATGTTCTCGAACTCATCGGGTAACTTCATCAGTAAACAGTTAACCTTTTCTTTTCACTAAAATATTTTCCCGCACTCTCTAGCTCCATGAAGAGTGTAGCAAGCTCATTGCAAAAATCCATCATCTTCCCCCCTTTGTATACAAACTCCTTAACTTTCGGATCAGCCAACTGTTGTTGCTGAATCGTACTACTTCGGTACATCTCTATGAGAGCCATTCAAAGATTCGATGCCCTTTCGACCTGCAAATGAGGACATGCAAGTCCTTGAGTGAGATGGCGTAGGATAAAGTACTTTGCCGCCATATTGTTGAAGTCCCAGGTTTCAGTATCATTCTCCTCGTTCCTCGGAATAGGTGACATGAATGCCAAACCAATTGCTATTGGTGTGGTCTCCTCCTTCTCCTTTCTTTTGTCCACCACGTCTCCTTCCGTTGTCTCCTCCGTTGAAGGTGGATCCTTTTTCCTGGTGAATCTGCTTCCTCCAAACCTTGGAGGGATTCCAAGACTTTATGGACGCCCCAATTGTCCACTCACTATCCCCCAAAACCTTTTTTCGCATAGAGCTCCTATCATCATACTTTCCCAGTATATGAAGCCAGTTCCATTAAAGATTGGTACCCTAGAGGGTGGGCTCATAACCTGAAACTCTGAGACCTCCATAAGTCCTCAGAGTGGACAGCTTCCAAGACGCCTCAAGGATAACCCTTACCCCTTTGTGTTTCAGCAAAAAATAACTGCCACCCTGGCAGACAATAACGCTGACCAACTTCTTCCCTGTGTTGGCAAGACTCCCCTGAGTCGATAGCAAAAAGAATCTCTTAATTTGCTCCCCTGCGCAGTAAGTTATGGAGGGTCAAAGTTTACCTTATGTACAAAAGCTCTCTGGGAGAGAGGTTCCTATCTTCTATTTTTTCTAAGTCCTAACTCTCTCACTGACTCTATCTACTGAAGTACGGAGCCAATCAGATTGCAGTTACGTACACAAAAGTACAGCTGCCGGTGTACTTTCTATACGAACATTGTACGACATGGCCTAGATGTCGACACGTGGTATATCCCGATTCGCTCCCTTAGTCCTCTGAGATGCCGCGATCCAATGTCATTCCGCCACGTGTCATCCGATGTGGCTATGATCAAAAACCGCCAAAATTCTCTTCCGCGATCTCGTCGTTTAATTTCGGCCGTCCGATTAAATTCACATTTAACCGTAGCCGTAATAAATACATGCGCAGTATTCGTTTCGGTAAATAAATAAATGCGCGGCATTCGTTTCTAGTCCGTACCGTAATCCGTACTTTTACATTACTCGATCTATGTCTCCCGTAAAACTATTTCAATTAAATGAACTATCCTACGTATAAGTGTTTAATTAATTATTAAACCTCATAGTACATAACATTGATTATAAACTTAACGGCTAAGGCTACCGGCTGACTGCCGGCCGGTAGGTACCATGATCAAATCTTGTGGCCGGCACATACCTTTTAGTAAATAAACCCCTATCTAATAAATATTTCTCGTAAACCTCTAGATAGCCTAGGTAGCCATGGCTCTAGCTCCCTCTCCAATTTCTCAATGACTGCGACATGTTTGAGAGTTGGAGAGAGAAGTTAGAGGTAGACTACCTCGGCTTCTTTCTTATTTCTATTCAAACCTAGAAAATAATTTAAAAACCGTTAATTTCTACAAGTTAGGTAACAATACTTGTTAGCGCTTATAGTTTGTGTAAGTAAGGTAACAATTCCTGTTAGCGCAAACAATTTGTGTAATTTAGATAACAATTTTTGATAGCGCTAACAATTTGTGTTATTTAGGTAACAATTCTTGTTAACGCTAACAGTTTGTGTAATTCAGATAACAATCCTTGTTAGCGCTAACATTTTGTATTAGTTAGGTAACACTTCTTGTTAGCGCTATTAAATTGTGAAAATTAAGTGACAATTCCTGTTAGCGCAAACATTTTGTGTATTTTAGATAACAATTTTTGTGAGTGCTAATAGTTTGTATAAGTAATGTAACAATTCTTATTAGCGCTAACAGTTTTTGTAACTTAGATAATAATACTTGTTAGCGGTAACAGTTTGTGTAATTTAGATTAAAAAAATTGTAAACGCTAACAGTTTGTATAAGTTAGGCAACAATTTTTGTTAGAGCTAACATATTTTGTTAATAAGGTGACACTTCCTGTTAGCGATAACAGTTTGTGTAATTTAGATAACAATTATTGTTAGCGCAACAATTTGTGTAATTTAGATAACAATTCTTGTTTGCGCTAACAGTTTGTGTAAGTAAGGTAACATTTCCTCTTAGGACTAACAGTTTGTGTAAGTTATGTAAAATACTTGTTACCACTTATAGTTTGTGTAAGATAGGTTACAGTTCACGTGAGTGCTAACAATTTGTGTATGTTAGATAGCAAATTTTGATAGCGCTAAAACTTTGTGTAAGTAGGAAACAATTCTTCTAAGCGCTTACAGTTTGTAAAAGTTAGGTAACAATTTATGTTAGCGCTAATCGATTGTATAGGTTAGGTAACAATTCCTGTTAGCGCTTAAATTTTGTGTAATTCATATTTCAATTTTTGTTAGCGCTAACAGTTTGTGAAATTAAGATAACAATTTTTGTTAACGCTAACAGTTTTTGTATGTAAGGCAACAATCCTTGTTTGCGCTAACTGTTTGTGTAATTTAGATAACAAATCTTATAAGCGCTAACATTTTGTATAAGTTAGGTAACAATTCTTGTCAGCGCCAACAGTTTGTGTAAGTTAGGTAACAATTTTTGTTAGAACTAACAGTTTGAGTAATTTAGATATCAATTTTTGTTAGCGCTAAGAGTTTTTGTAAGTTAGGTAAAAGAGTTTTTTAGCGCTAACAGTTTGTGTAATTTAGATAACAATTTTTGGAGGGGCTAACTGTTTGTATAATTAGAGTAACAATTCTTGGTAGCGCTGATAGTTTGTGTAAGTTAGGTAACATTTCTTATTCGCGCAAACAATTTGTTTAATTTAGAAAACAATTTTTGTTAGCGCTAACAGTTTGTGTAAGTTAGGTGACAATTCTTGTTAGCGCTAAAAGTTTGTGAAATTTAGGTCACAAAACTTGTTAGCGCTAACAGTTTGTGTATTTTAGATAACAATTATTGTTAGCGCTAACAATTTGTGTTAGTTAGGTAACAATTCTTGTTAGCGCTAACAGTTTCTGCAATTTAGGTCACAATACTTGTTAGCGCTAACAGTTTGTGTACTTTAGGTAACAATTCCCTTTAGCGCAAATAGTTGTGTAATTTAGATTACAATTCTTGTTAGTGCTAAAAGTTTGAATAAGTTAGGTAACAATTTTTGTTAGCGCTCACAGTTTGTGAAAATTAGGTAACAATTGTTCTTAGCGCTAACAATTTGTGTAAGATAGGTAACAATGCTTGTAAGCTCTAATATTTTTTGTAATTTAGATAACCATTCTCCTTAGCTCTAACAGTTTATGTAAGTTAGGTAACAATTCTTGATACCGTTAAAAATTTGTGAAAGTTAGATAACAATTCTTGTTAGCACTAAAAATTTGTGTAATAAAGATACAAATTATTGTTAGCGCTAACAGTTTGTGTAATTTAGATAAGAATTTTTGTTAGCGCTAACAGTATGTGTAAGTTAGATAACCATTCTTTTTAGCGCTAATAGTTTGTATTAGTTAGGTGACAATTCTTGTTTGCGCTAACAATTTGTGTAATTTTAGATAACAATTTTTGTTAGCGCTAACAGTTTGTATATGTAGGTAACAATTCTTGTTAGCGCTATCTGTTTCTATAAGTTAGGTCACAATACTTGTTAGCGCTAAAAGTTTGTGTAAGTTAGGTAACAATTGTTCTTAGCGCTAACAGTTAGTGTAAGATAGGTAACAGTTCTTGTAAGCGCTAACAATTTGTGTATTTTAGATAACAACTTTTGTTAGCGCTAACAGTTTGTGTAAATTAGATAACAATTTTTGTCACCGATAATAGTTTGTGTAAGTTAGGAGACAATTCTTGTTAGCTGTAACAGTTTGTGTAAGTTAGGTAACAATTCTTGTTAGCGCTAAAAATTTGTTTAATTTAGATAACAATTTTTGTTAGCGCTAACAGTTTGTGTAATTTAGATATAAATTTTTTTAGCGCTAACAATTTGTGCAAATTAGAAAACATTTTTTGTCAGAAATAATAGTTTGTGTAAGTTTGGAGACAATTCTTGTTAGTGGTAACAGTTTATGTAAGTTAGGCAACAATTCTTGTTAATGCTAACAGTTTTTGTAAGATAGGTAACAGTACTTATAAGCGCTAACAGTTTGTGTATTTTAGATAACAATTTTTCTTAGCGCTAACAGTTTGTGTAAGTAAGGTTACAATCCTTGTTAGCATTAACTGTTTGTGAAAGTTAGATAACAATTCTTGTTAGCGCTAACAGTTTGTGTAAGTTAGGTAACAATTCTTATTGGCGCAAACAATTCGTATAATTTAGAAAACAATTTTTGTTAGCGCTAACAGTTTGTGTAAGTTAGGTCACAATACTTGTTAGCCCTAACAATTTGTGTACTTTAGGTAACAATTTGTGTTAGCGTAAACATTTTGTGTAATTTAGATAACAATTCTTGCTAGCGCTAACATTTTGTGTAAGTTAGGTTACAATTGTTCTTAGCGCTAACAGTTTGCAATCCCGATTGTTCATAACACTGGATTGAATGTGTTTGACAATCGCGATTGTTTTTAACAAAAGATTTAATATGCTTAACAAACGCGGTTATTCTTAACAATGGATTGAATGTGTTTGACAATCGCGATTGTTCTTAACAATAGATTGAAAGTGTTTGTCAATTACGATTGTTCCTAACATTGGAATGAATGTGTTTGACAATCGCGAT
>JBBHKE010002409.1:0-49026 GCA_037447655.1 Zygnema cylindricum | reverse complement strand
ATGAGAGCCATCCAAAGATCGGATGCCCTTTCTACCTGCAAATGAGGACATGCAAGTCCTTGAGTGAGATGGCGTAGGATGAAGTGCTTTGCCGCCATATTGTTGAAGTCCCAGGTTTCAGTATCATTCTCCTCGTTCCTCGGAATAGGTGACATGAATGCCGAACCAGTTGCTATTGGTGTGGTCGTCTCCTTCTCCTTTCCTTTGTCCACCACCTCTCCTTCTTTTGTTTCCTCCGTTGAAGGTGGATCCTCTTTCCTGGTGAATCTGCTTCCTCCAAACCCTGGAGGAATTCCAAGACTTGATGGGCGCCCCAACCATCCACTCACTATCCCCCAAAACCTTTTTTCGCATAGAGCCCCTATCATTATACTTTCCCAATATATAAAGCCAGTTCCATTAAATATTGGTACCCTAGAGGGTGGGCCCATAACCTGAAACTCTGAGACCTCCATAAGTCCTCAGAGTGGACAGCTTCCACGAAGCCTCTAGGATAATCCTGACCCCTTTGTGTTTCAGCAAAAACAACTGCCACCCAGGCAGACAAAAACTTTGACCACCTACACCCTTTGTGAAGGCAAGACTCCCCTGGGTCGATAGCAAAAAGATTCCCTGAATTTGCTCCCCTGAGCAGTAAGTTATGGAGGGTCAAAGTTGACCTTTTGTACAGAAGCTCTCTGGGAGAGAGGATCCTATCTCCTAATTTTTCTAAGTCCTGTCTCTCTCACAGACTCTATCTACTGATGTACGGAACCAATCAGATTTCTCCTCCGTACATAAAAGTACAGTCGCCGGTGTACTTTATGTACAGAAATTGTACATCATGGCCTTAATGTCGACACATGTCATATCCGGATTCGGTGCCATAATCTCCGAAGATACCACGATCCAATGTAATCTCACCACGTGTCATCCGATGTGGCGATGCCCACAAACCGCTGAATTCTTCTTCCGAGATCTCGGCGCGAATTCCGGCCGTTCGATTAAATTCACATTTGATCGTAGCCGTAATAAATACATGCGCGGTATTTGTTTTGCTTACAAAATCAATGCGCGGTATTGATTTCTTATCCGTACCGCAATTCGTACTTTTACACTACCAGATCTATGTATCCCGTTAACAATTATAGTTAAATGATTTATCCTATGAATTAATGTTTAATTAATTATCGTACTATATAATACGTAAGACTACATCTAGACTTAACGGCTAAGGCTACCGGCTATTTACTGTCTGTCGGCCGGCAGGTACTAGGATCAAATCCTGTGGCTGACATATACCTTTTAGTAAATAATCCCCTAACTAATATAAGTTTCCCGTAAACCTCAGGATAGCCTAGGTAGCCATGGCTCTAGCTTCCTCTCCAATTCCTCAGTGACAGCGACAAGTTTGAGAGTTTGGAGAGAGAAGTTAGAGGTAGACTGCCTCACCTTCTTCATTTCTATTCAGACCTAGAAAATAGTTTAAAACCATTAATTTCTACAGAAAAGTGAATATTTTAGGAAAGCACAATCATACCAGTTACCACTTTTTTTTCCAGCCAACTCCCGTGTGAGCCTCGTCATTTGTTGTTGGTGGGCAGCTAATTTACAATTGAGTGACTCGATTAATTGTGCTAAATCCTATTCTCTCGGCGGTGGAGGGGGGGTAATCAGACGAGGAACCCTTGGGATTTTACAAAGACGAGATCGTCTCACTTCCACATTTCGGAACTTATGTAGAACCGTGGTATGAGCCTCTCGAAGAGCCATTACCTTGGGAGTTCTTCGACAATACTTTAGGACGGTGTATAGACGCGTGTCCCACAGATGATGAAGCCTTAATAACTCGGGAACATTCACCCGAAAACAATAGTCGTCGTGAACAATCCACGTTAGCCGTGGATCCGCCAGATCGAATTGTCGTATGTGGGCAAACGTCGAGCCTCGGTCTTCACCCGCGATGAAAAGCCATGTCGGATAAGTGGTGACATCCGGGGGTATGTCAAGAATTTCTGACGGGGATTATTTCTGGGGTTTATGAAACTCTGAGACCTCCATAAGTCCTCAGAGTGGACAGCTTCCAAGAAGCCTCTAGGATAATCCTGACCCCTTTGTGTTTAAGCAAAAATAATTGCCACCCTGGCAGACAAAAACTCTGACCACCTTCACCCGTGTGAAGACAAGACTCCCCTGAGTCGATAGCAAAAAGAATCTCTGAATTTGCTCCCCTGAGCAGTAAGTTATGGAGGGTCAAAGTTGACCTTTTGTACAGAAGCTCTCTGGGAGAGAGGGTCCTATCTCCTAATTTTTCTAAGTCCTATCTCTCTCACAGACTCTATCTACTGATGTACGGAACCAATCAGAATTGAGTTCCGTACGCAAAAGTACAGCTGTCGGTGTACTTTAGGTACGGACATTGTACGACAAGGCCTAAATGTCGACACATGTCATATCCGGATTCGATGCCATAATCTCCGGGGATTCCACGATCCAACAAAATTTCGCCACGCGTCATCCGATGTGGCGATGGCCACAAACCGCCGAAAACTTCCTCCGCGATCTCGGCGCTAATTGCGGCCGTCTGATTAGAATCTAATTTAATCGTAGCCGTAATAAATACATATGCGGTATTTGTTTCATTTACGAAACAAATGCGCGGTATTGATTTGTAGTCCGTACCGTAATCCGTACTTTATATATTACCGGATCTATGTATCTCGTAATCTATTGTAGTTAAATGAATAATCGTACGTATACATATTTAAATAACTATCAAACTATATACTACGTATCATGACTCCTAGATTTAACGGCTAAGGCTACCGGCTATTTCCTGTCTGCCGGCCGGTAGGTACAAGGATCAATTCCTACCGCCGGCACATACCTTTTAAATAAATAAACCCGAACTAATATAAATTTCCCGTAAACCTCAGGATAGCCTAGGTAGCCATGGCTCTAGCTTCCTCTCCAATTTCTCAGTGACTGCGACAAGTTTGAGAGTTGGAGAGAGAAGTTAGAGGTAGACTGCCTCGGCTTCTTTCTTTCTATTCAGGCCTAGAAAAATACTTAAAACCATTAATTTCTACAGTTTAGAGACCGTGGTTCACCGTACCTCCAATGTTCCAGCCATTCCGCAACCGGAATATAGTGATCGGTCTTAGGGACAAAACTGTCCATTTCTTCCTCTCCCGTGGGAGGAGGAAAAACCAATCCGGATCCTCTACTTGGTATGGAGCTTGAGGGCCCAGAACACCCATTACAATTCCTCTCTCCCTATTCGGTGTGGGAGGTGCCTCAAAGATGTCGTCGTCTGCAATTCTGTGTCCTCCATTGGACTACAGAATACAGGAAGCCTATAGATAGTTGTTAACTAGCCCACTTTAACCCACAGCCACTGTTGGCCAAGCAATCAAGCTGACAATCTGAATGCACCCATGAGCAGCGTGGACTCCCCTTAGTCCGTAGGAAAAAGAATCTCTGAAAACGCCCAACCAGGCGATAAGTTATGAGGCAGTAAAAATGCCAATTTGTACAAACTCTCAAAGGGAGAGGTGACTACCTACCAAAATTTTCTAAGTCCTGATTCTCTCTAATAACTTATATCTATTGAAGTATGCACCAATCAGATTACTCTACCGTACAAAATGTACTACTGCCGGTGTACCTTTTGTACGGCCTATGTACGACAAGGCTATTAAGCGGACGCGTGTCCGCATTTCACTCGTCCGTACGTTCCTCACAATTCCTATGACCGAATGTCATCTTTCCACGTGGCTCCAGGTCATGCCACGTCACAAAACGCCAAAATGACCACTCCGGGATTTCGGCGATGATGTGCGCCGTTGGATTTTATGCGAAACGCAATCTTAGCCGTAATAAATACTTGCGCGGCATTTGTTTCGTTGTCGAAACAAAATGCGTGGTATCCGTTTTGAATTACTATCGTACGACGTACTTTCTAAAATTGAATCTATGTACGTCGTAAACAGTTTTAGTTAAATGGATTTAATTCACCCGAACTATATATATATCTATCACATACCATAGCACTTAGCATTGGTCCTAGTCTATTAGGATAAAGTTGACAGCTACCGGCCAACTTGACGAACTGTAGGTACCGGGATCAAATCTCTGGTCCGTTTAGTATATTTTTAGTAACCTACTAAAAATAGCTGCCTGTTGAACTAAGGCAGCCATGGATCAACCACCCTCTCTAACCTTCAGTGACTACAACAAGTATGGGGGCTAGAGAGCGGAGGTGGAGGCAGGCTGTCCGTCCTTTTCTTTTCCTTTTATACAAACATATTTAAACCTAAAAAATACTCTAGAAATCTATAAATTTCAACACTCCCCTTATTTTCTAGTCTAATTTTAATTTTTCTTTCAACCCGCATTTTTCCCGACAATATTTTAATTTAGGAGAGGGCACAGGTTTGGTCATCATGTAAGCCCCCATTTCTTTATCAGGTCTATACACAAGATTTAAAATTTTATTTTCAACTTTTTCTCTTACGAAGCTTAATCTTATGTCCATATGTTTTGCTTTGAAATGGTGTTTTGGATTGGCTGAAATTGCGATTGCACCTTGATTATCACAAAAGATTTCATGCACTCCCTCCTTCATATATCCCAGTTCTTGCAATTATGACTTCACCCACATTAGTTCTTTTACAGCAGAAGAAGACGCCATATACTCAACCTCTATAGTAGACTGAGCGACCACCTTTTGTTGCTTACTGCTCCAACACCAAGCACCTTCCCCCACATACAAAACATATCCAGAAGTGCATCTTCTTAAAGGTGCATCCCCATAACTGGCATCACTCCAAGTGGTGATATCAGTGTGCTCCCCTCCCAAATGCAACCATAATTCTCTGGTTCCAACCAGATTTCTCATGACTCTCTTGGCTGCCTCCCAATCTCTCTTTCTAGGATCGTTGAGACTCCTACTGAGGACTCCTACTGCTGCCGCTATGTTTGGCCTTCTACAGTTCATAAAGTAGATCAAACTTCCTACGACCTGTCTGTAAGAAATAGACTTCATAAACTCTCTCTCCTCCGGACTCATCTAATCATCTACATTATCACTCCTCCTTCTACACTCCCATCACTTATTTTTTTCAAGTCCATGGGAGTGGTACAACTGTTAGCTTTCTCCATTTGAAATTTCTCAGCATATTTCCTATTGCTTCTTTCTGAGTGAGTCTTATGATCTTTTTACCCCTATCTCTTTCCATTTGAATTCCCAAAATATATCTTGCCTCCCCTAAATCTTTCATGTCAAATCTGCTTCTAAGATCTTTCTTCAACTTATTGATCTTTTCCAGAGACTTACTTAACACCAGCAGATCATCCACATAAATTGCAATAAAAACCACACCATTCTCATCCTCAAACATATAGATAGAATGGTTAGAGCTGATCTTGATATATCCTAGACCAATAAGAAACTCATCTAGTTTCTTATTCCACTGTCGTGGAGCCTGCTTAAGTCCATATAAGGATTTTATGAGCCTGCAGACTTTACTCTCTTCTCCATTCTCCACAAATCCCTCTGGTTGCCTCATGAAGATTTCTTCCTCTAACACACCATTGAGGAAGGCGGTCTTAATGTCCATCTGATGAATTTCCATGTCTTCCGCTGCTGCTAGACTGAGGAGAATCCTGACTGATGGGAAACGAACAACTAGGGCGAATGTCTCCTCATAGTCAATCCTCTCTTTTTGGGTGAAACCCTTTGCCACCAAACAAGCCTTATATCTTTCGATGGTATTTTCAGGGTTTAGTTTTAGTTTAAAGACCCATTTACACCCAATAGGTTTTGTGTCTGGAGGGCAATCCGCTAGTTCCCACGTATTTGCTTCCATGATGGAAGACATTTCATCATTTATGGCCCTGATCCATCTGTCCTTTTCTGGACTGTTCACTGCCTCCAAGTATGACTGAGGCTCATCAGGATGTGATAGCTTAGTTACCTTATGAGCCGCCTGTTTCTCTTGTAGCCTTTTGCTGCTCCTTCTCCCCCCTTCAAATTCTGAAGTTGGAATAGAGGGAAGTCTTGGGTTCCTCCTTAGTGTCTCATTAGCTCCCCTATTCATGGAAGATGGTTCCGATTCCTCCTCTTCTGTCTCCTCGAAATCCATGGGAATATGTGGGGTATCTGGTAGCTCTCCTGTATCTTGGATCTCCCCTGAATCTGCAATCACGGTATCACTCATGTCCTTTTCGGGAAAAACAGAGTTCTCCTCACTCTCGGACTCAAACCTGATTCTTATCTTCTTAGTATATTTAAAGGGGTCAATTGACTTTCCTTCATCCATGACAACTAGGTGTTTTACCAGAATGATATCTTGCTTTGCTAAGTCATAAACTCTATATCCCTTAACATCCTCATCATATCCCACAAAATATCCAGGTTTTCCCTTAGCATCAAGTTTCCAGTTTTTCTTATCCGTATCTAGACTGTAAACTTGACTACCAAAAACTTTAAGGTGAGAGATATCTGGTTTTCTTCCAACCCATCTCTCATAAGGTGTCATACCTTTGACTGCTGATGTGAGGACTCTATTTTTAATGTTGTTGGCACAGTTGAATGCTTCTGCCCAAAGTCTCTTTCCTATTTTCTTGTCAGCCAACATACTGCATACACTATCTCCTAGTGTTCGGTTTAGCCTTTCTGCTACACCATTTTGTTCCGGATTATGTGGTACAATTTTCTGGTGTTGAACTCCCTCATCTCTTAAGTATTCCTCAAATTGGTTAGAGGTATACTCTCCCCCATTATCACTCTTTATTCTCTTAATGGGGGTTCCATGCAACTTCTCACTCCAGGCTTTGTATTCTTTGAAGTAAGTTGGTGTTTCTGACTTTGTTTTTAGAAAATAAACTCTAGAGTATCTAGACCAATCATCAGTGATTGTCAACATATATCTTTTCCCTCCAACTGAGGGTACCCTTGCTGGTCCCCAGATATCTGTGTGGATCAAATCTAGTACTTTTTCACCCCTATATGTGGCGGCTTTAGGAAAAGGAAGTCTGTGAGTTTTTCCTTGGGCACAACCACTACAATCATCCACCATTTCATTATCACTGAACTGAATGGCTTCTACCACCCCCAGCTTCTTCATCTCCCTCAACTTATCAAAATGCACATACCCCAACCGCTTATGCTAAATCATCAATTTTGGGACACCAACATAGTAATCATTCTTCTTTTCATTACTTAGGTTAAGCCTAAACATTCCTTGGCTACCCTTATCTGCAGTAAAGTTAACTTCATCCCCATACTTGGCTGTAAAATCTCCCTTTCTAGTGAAAGTATCAAACTCTTTGTCATCTAACACAGATGTAAAAACAAGATTTTTACTCAGCTGATGAATATAAAGCACATCTGAAAAAGTGAGAATAGAAGTCTTACCCCCCACTAAAACTTTCAGACAACTGATCCCACTAGATCTGTAGTAACAACTCTCCCATCCCCATACTCTATTTCTACAGTAGGGATTTTCCTTAGCTTAGTGAAAGGGTCCTTGTCACAACACATATGCATGGATGCACCTGATTCGATGATCCATCCTTCCTGTGGAGCTTCCCGAATTGCTCCAAGGGCACACTTTTGTCTCTGAGGGATCTCCTTCTCCTCCAGACTCTCGTCAAGAAGAAGCTCCCCATCCTCCTCAGAGAACTCGTCCTTAGTGTCTCCTGTCACCTTTGTGACCAAAAGTGCCTTTTTCTTCCCTCCGGAAGAACCCCCTCCTTGGTTCTCTTTGAGCCTCAGCTCCGCCTGCTTGGCACAATCCGCAATATAGTGCCCTGGCTTTTTGCAAAAATTACATAGGCCCTTTCGGGGCCTCGGTCCTCCAAGTTGGACTCTTTCTCCTTTGTATGGTTTTTTCGGTTCCGATCTCCACCTGTCCCCTCCGGCGGCTAGAGCTTGAACGCTCTTTCCACCTCCCCTGATCTCCATGGTATTTTCCTGCACAAGTATCATCCTGGCCACTGTATTCCACTTCCATGAACTATCAGTCATTTCTTGTACTCGGTACACTAAGTTCTCATACTTGTCTGGTAACTTCATGATGAGAGTGTTTACTTTCATTTTCACTGTGCCTGTCCAACAAGCACTTTCCATCTCCATATACAAACAAGAAAGATCATTGCAATAATCTAACATCTTTCCTCCTTTGTACGTGTAACTCACTAGCTTTTGCTTAGCCAATTGGAGCTCCTGAATGGTACCAGCTCTATAGATCTCCACCAAACTTTCCCACAACTCCTCGGCCTTGTAAAGTTTAAGGTGAGAGGTGGCCAATGCTTGAGTGAGATGCCTTAGAATGAAGTTCTTGGCAGCCATGTTTATGTCTTCCCACATTTGAACATCGTTTTTCACTGTCTTCACGGCCGCCACTCTTGGTGCCATGGCAATAGGGGTGAGGGGTGTCTCCTTCCCTTTCCCCTTTTCGGACACACTGCTGTCCCCATCATCTGCCTCCTCCGCGGAAGCAGTCGCTGCTGCAGAAAACCTTACTCCTCCAAATCCTGGCGGAGTTCCCGAAGGTGGACGTTTCACTTGTCCATTGACGATACCCCAGTATCGTTTTTCACACAAAGCTCCCATCATCATGGCTTCCCAATAGATGAACCCAGATCCATTGAAAGTGGGCACCCTAGAGGGTGGGCCCATAACCTGCAATTCTGTGTCCTCCATTGGACTACAGAATACAGGAAGCCTCTAGATAGTTGTTAACTAGCCCACTTTAACCCACAGCCACTGCTGGCCAGGCAATCAAGCTGACAATCTGAATCCACCCATGTGCAGCCTGGACTCCCCTGTGTCCGTAGGAAAAAGAATCTCTGAAAACGCCCAACCAGGCGATAAGTTATGAGGCAGTAAAAATGCCAATTTGTACAAACTCTCAAAGGGAGAGGTGACTACCTACCAAATTTTTCTAAGTCTTGATTCTCTCTAATAACTTATATCTATTGAAGTATGCACCAATCAGATTACTGTACCGTACAAAATGTACTACTGCCGGTGTACCTTTTGTACGGCCTATGTACGACAAGGCTATTAAGCGGACGCGTGTCCGCATTTCACTCGTCCGTACGTTCCTCGGAATTCCTATGACCGAATGTCATCTTTCCACGTGGCTCCAGATCATGCCACGTCACAAAATGCCAAAGTGACCACTCCGAGATTTTGGCGATGATGTGCGCCATTGGATTTTATGCGAAACGCAATCTTAGCCGTAATAAATACTTGCGCGGCATTTGTTTCGTTGTCGAAACAAAATGCGTGGTATCCGTTTTGAATTACTATCGTACGACGTACTTTCTAAAACTGAATCTATGTACGCCGTAAACAGTTTTAGTTAAATGGATTTAATTCACCCGAACTATATATATATCTATCACATACCATAGCACTTAGCATTGGTCCTAGTCTATTAGGATAAAGTTGACCGCTACCGGCCAACTTGACGAACTGTAGGTACCGGGATCAAATCTCTGGTCCGTTTAGTATATTTTTAGTAACCTACTAAAAATAGCTGCCTGTTGAACTAAGGCAGCCATGGATCAACCACCCTCTCTAACCTTCAGTGACTACAACAAGTATGGGGGCTAGAGAGCGGAGGTGGAGGCAAGTTGTCCGTCCATTTCTTTTCCTTTTATACAAACATATTTAAACCTAGAAAATACTCTAGAAATCTATAAATTTCAACATCGTCATCCCCGTATTCGTCCTCACGTTGTCGTCCCTCGCTTTCCGCACTTTGATCGTCCTCGGTGACCAGCTCATCCACATTCTTCCATACCCGAATATCCGTGGGGTGTTCTATTTCCGGGGTATGCTTTTCTTCCGGCGGTTCGTCACCATCCACAATACTCTTTTCGCTACACGAAGTTGAGGGGACATACTCCTCGTCGCTCCAATCAATAACTTTCTTTTTTCCTTTTTTATCTCTCTCTTCTCTAACTTTTTCCGTTCCTCACTCTCCTCCCCCTCGTCGCTCGCCGCCTCCTCTTCCCCTCGTTCCTCACCTAATGCCGCCTTTTCTCTTCCCTCTTCACTCAATGTCTTACCTTCCCTCCCCACCTCACCTTCTTCCTCATTCTCACTCTCATGAACTCTCCTAACTTTTCATTTTACTCTTCTCCTCCTCCTACCAACTCCTCCCCATATCTCACTTCCCTCCCCCTCGTCGCTCGCTGCCTCTTCTTCCCCTTGTTCCTCGCCTAATATCGCCTTTCCCCTCCCCTCCTCACTCAATGTCTTACCTTCCCTCCCCACCTCACCTTCTTCCTCATTCTTACTCTCATGAACTCTCCTAACTCCTCTTTTTACTCTTCTTCTCCTACCAACTCCTCCCCGTACCTCACTTCCCTCCCCCTCCTCTCGTAATGTTTTATCTTTACTCCCCACCTCACCTTCTTCCTCGTTCTCACTGTCGTCAACCCTCCTCACTTTCCTTTTATCTCTCGTCTTCCTCCTATCTAATCTTCCCCGTGCATCACTTTCCTCTCTCACTTCATTGGAGGCCCTTTCTTCCATTCCCTCCACATCTTTTACTTCCTCCTCCCTACTCACCTCAACAGATGCACATTTTTCCTTCCCTTCCCTCCTTCCTCTTTCCCATCCAATGGCTAAGAGGGTTGCAGCCTCGCGTTGTTTCGCTAACTCTTCCGCGGTGGCCGTAACTAGTGGAGGTTCACGGCGACGAGAGGTACGTGGTCGCCTAATCGGTTGGCTGGTGCCCTCCATAACGAAGCCTCACAGATGCTTGTAAAACAGAAAAAATAAGAAGCTGCGGCTACCAGTTTTGCAATAAAACACAAACAAAATTAACCTAAAATATAATTCACACATGTAAAGAACAGTGCGACGGTTACTTAAATATTGTATGAGTAGGTACAGAATGGGGTCGCCGCCTCCCCGATGCGTTCGACTATTCCAGCAGTGGGGCGACGAAACAAAACGATGCGTTAGACATTTCGTTTACATTGGGTGATTCGAACATTGGGCGTCGTCGCTTGTTCGTTGTTTTTTACATGCACGATGTTTTTTACATTTATGATTTAACTGATGTCTAGGCGTCAAACCGGCACGCAGTAGTATTTCGAAACTTCCAACGTCCAGGTGACGACGCATTATCGTCGCCTTTTTCATTCCTCCAACCTTTGCCGACGCTCTAATTTAATTGCCTCTCGATAAAAACATCGAGGCGACGACACAATGTCGTCGCCTGTCCAATGGTTAATACTCATGGTAAAAATCGCCATGAGACTCCACATTGTCCTATTGGACAACGGTGCACAACCACCCAGCATGATGACACGAGATGGGGGGGGGGGGGAGAATGAGGCATACACGAATTTACATAATGAGGGATAAATAATCAATATTAAATATTCAATATGCAAAAATTAAATTACAAGCAATGGGAGCTAACAACATACAAATTAGGCATTCGAAAATAACCATTTGAAGAAAAGGAGGAATGGTAATACTCTTACTTGTGTTATACTCCCCTGTAAAATGTTGGGGAAACTTTTTGAAGGTCCTCTGGATGAGCCCCACCTTTCCATTCTCATTGAAATCAGCAATCATCCAATTGATTACTCGTAGTTGAGTAATCTCGGTTGAAACTTGTTGAGTTTTTCGGATCGCCACCGGATCGTTCCCGTTCCACCCTCTCGGTGAGTCCGATTCTCCGGTGGCAACACCTTTCAAGAATGGGTCTACGATGGTAATCCCATTTCTTCAATCAGTGGGTCGGTGCCTTGGGTTTCGCTCCAATCCTTGTCTTCTTGAACCGTGGGTGGCAAAACTTCAGCCGTAGCTGCGTCCTCTTCAACCGTGGCTGGCAAAACTTCAGCCGTAGCTATGTTTTTCGCCGCAAAAAAAGTGGTAATATGGGAAGTAATGGGCCACATATTTGCAGTAAATAAGCAAGCGTTTCGGACAAGAAAGGATATAAAGCAAAATAAAAGGATGGAAAAGCCAAGCTAAATGGAGAATGTGGAAAGACAGTGCCATTGTTGGCCTGAAAGCCTCATATATATATATATATATATATATATATATATATATATATATATATATATATATATATATATATATATATATATATATATATATATATATATATATATATATATATATATATATATATATATATATACACGATGTAAAAAGAAAGTTTTGGGATTAAAGATCGGGAAACAATTCCCCACCCTTTTGGTGTTCAAAATTTTAATGTTAATATTTTGCATGAAAGTGAATTATCCAAATTTTTAAAATG
This sequence comes from Zygnema cylindricum, assembly GCA_037447655.1. NCBI lineage: Eukaryota > Viridiplantae > Streptophyta > Zygnematophyceae > Zygnematales > Zygnemataceae > Zygnema > Zygnema cylindricum. Next base: position 36,742 of record JBBHKE010002409.1, on the reverse strand, counting down.
ACACAGTGCAAGGGGGAAAGTTTCAAAAATTGCGCCAATTTGGTTGAGGGAGTATGCACGTGAACGATTCTCATGAAAGGGCCATGGTAAACGCTGCTGCAGATTGAATGTACGATTCGATTTTGGGATGGCAGCGGGAATGATAGGCGGTTTGTGTAACGTCTTGCTGGAGCCGTAATGTCCGCGTGGATATGAAACTGGCCACGTGTAATTCGCGTCGACCAATCACATTACACGTGAGATGATCTGGTTGTTAAGTTTGTACATTTTGAACCAATTTAGAATAAATGTTTACTTTAATACATGATAACATTAACGCTAATGCCGGTCACAAGCCGAATATACATATTGGAGTACAACCTATTTAGAGTTAAGACACATATTAGCATCAATTTACTCTAATAAAACAAATCATAGCGCCATTATTAGCGTTAAGAACCCTTATTAACGTACACTATCGAGGAACAACGGACAAGGGACCAACTTTTTTATCAACAATCGTTGCGTTATCATTCAAACTGTATAACCTACAGATCCTACAACTGAACAAAAAATGTACGCTTTGCGGCGTTGCGCTGACGCTTAATTGCACTACAATAGTCTAACACATACGAATACATACATTACGTGACGGCGTACTTTTTCAACAAAATCGGAAGACTACATAAATTAGTGTAGACATGTTTGGGACAGGTATTTAATTTAAAAAAAAAACTAAATTAGTATACGTAAAAAATTAGAATGTATGTTTTTTTTGAAAAAAATCAAATTCTCAATTAGCGTAAACGACGGTAATTGTTCCTATACGCTAAAGAAACCTTTACGCGAATAACGATTCACGGGGTACTTGATTGTGCACATTTAATCATAGTTCAAAAGTAGGTGAAAGTAGGCCCATACAATATGCCTATTGTATGCAAAACATACAATATGACCTTAAGACCCATATTGTATTCGGACCTATTCGGACCAATTAAAACATTCGGAACAAAAATTGGACCAATTAAAACATTCGAACCAAGAAAATTTATTTACACCGTCAGATTCGGAAGATCGGACAGTCTCTCATCAAAGTAGCGATCTAAGAAGATCACATGAAAAGCCCATAACACAACTTACGATAAAGGCGCCGACCAAAGGCCTACCATAAAAACGCCTACTTTTGAACTAGGCATTTAATTGATTGTGCACATTTATAGCGGAGGCGTGACAGGATGTCCTACAACCAAGATTTTGTCGTTGAACAGGGTGGCTTTGATGTCAGAAGGTACACGCCATTTGCCACATGTAAGTTTATAACTTCACGTCCGTCGTGGATCGACTCTTACTTTTACATGTGGACCAATACACGCGTCCAGTAAGCGCAAAGTGTCCTCCTGAGGACTGTCGGAGGAGACTCGCCAGGTACTGGATAGATGGGGCGTTTGGTCGAAAATTCAAAATCGGACGGTGGAAGTTTTCGCCAAAAAGTCTGAGAATCTTAACGAATTTCTGGTAAACATCTTTTGTAAAAAAAAAAATACAGTACGGCTTAGTACGAAAAGGTACTTTCTCCAGTAAACAACCCCACTTTTCGCCTGATGGAAGGTTACCCTAATTTGAATATTTTCGCAGCAGAATTGAAATTTCTAAGCCGATGGGACTAGGCCGTGTTTCTGGCCAGAATTCATTCATACCGCCGAATCAGAGGTCAGGAAGTGATCGCTGCAGAACGGTTACCAATGAAATCGCAGGAAATGGTTTGAACTATTTTCGTCGACTATCGTTTCAGAATTTGAATTTCAAATCTTAGCTGGTCTTACGAGAATTTACGGTCGAGATTAAAGGTGTAGAAATTATAGATCTTCCGTATCACGCGGTTCAGAACGTGGGCCGAAAATGATGGCTTTGGAATTTGTACTTTGGACCGCAATCTTCTCATAAACCAATTTCCTCAAAAAGTTCATGAAACCTTCCGCTCAAAAGACGACAAAAAAGCTTGCTTTTTTCGGCCACGAAGTGACATATTGTCGCAGATATTTCAACCACAACGACCGACACCATCTACGCTGACGTAAAATACGTACGAAAGTCAATAACATTGTCTCTCATTGGTCAACACCGAAAAAATCTTCTCATGCGCATACCACGTGTCATCCATTGCCATTGATATTCTGTGCGGAACGGCTCTTTTTGCCGATTTGTAGTCAAAAGCTGCAAAAAAAGAAGCAACTTCGAGGACGAATCCATTGAATCCTAACCGTTAGAATCCGGACTACAGTAAGACCTCACATGGTCCGTCCGTACGACAGCTTTCCTTGCATCCGTTTCCTCCCTCTCTGGTCGCCCTTAACTTCCGCTGACTCGACAACCCAACCAATCAGGTTCCAAAAATAGATTCCTGCAACAATATATTTTTTCGCACGTGCCTTTCGTTCAAAACTTTTGAAGCACTAAGGGATGTCCTGTTCACACTTAGCAACCACGATCCCGCGTTCTGATTGGCTCATAGAATCCCCATTATTAAATCTGGTCCGTCAAATTCTCACGTTCTTTCAGATATTCCAAACGCTTGGGTCGTACGGTGTTGAATCCATCAGAAGACGACAATTCCGTGGTGAAGAACGTTCCCCCTTAACCAAAACCTTGAACACAGGGCTGTTCCGTACGGATTCCCTTATAATTCAAAAATTCCCAACCCTCTTTTGTGTCTCTCTCCCTCCCTTGCCTATAAAGATCTTTCCCCACTCCCACAAGAGTATCTCTCACCTACTCCTTCCCTCTCCCTTCCCTCCGCCAGCTGTTCTTCCTTCCCAACACCCTAGAAGTGAATTCAGATCTTAACTTTTTGTACTTTCCTTATTCATATTATTTTAAACCTATCTTCTTAAATTGTGTGGAGAAACTACCATCAGGAAAACACTTCTTGGAGATCATCCCAAATTTGAAATTTTCCCAGAAAAGACAAAAAGAAAAGAGGGATAAAAAATGGCTCCTTCCCTTTCTTTCCGAGGACCGGTGTTTGAAGACGAGGACGATTGGTTAAACGGGTACTTGGCGACGACCAAATATAGTAATGATGAAAAAATAATGTCAAAACCGGTCAAACAGGTCAAGCAAGTCAAGCAAGTCAAGGAACAGACGACGACGCAGAAAAGAAGATACTCGCTACAGACAAAACTGAAGAGATCTTCCTCTGGGTGTCTCCCTCCTGTCCTCAGTCTTCCAGAGAGAGTTAATTGTATTAGAGATGGGTCCCATGGGAGTGTTAGTAAGGAAGGGCATTTTGTGAGGGAGTACAGGGAGAGGGAGAGTAGAGGGGAGAGGAATCCGGGAAGCGGGAGAAGGATGTCGATAGCGAGACGCGATTCGATCGACTTCGACGAATTGGAAGCTGTGAAATTTAGGTGTGTTTTGACTCTCTTTCACATTGTTTTTTGAGAATAATTTTTGTGAATCTCTTTGTACTTTTCGAGTGTCTGGGAACTTTTTTTCGGAATTTTTCTCTGAACATCCTTTTTAAGATTTTTTGGATCTTAAGAGTTGTTTTGTACTGAAGATGGGTAGTTTTGATGATTTTGAAGCGTGGGAATCGCTTTGTTTTTCTTCTTTTCATTTGGAAGGGAGAGAGGATTTGCTGGTAGAGAGGGAGAGGGAGTAGGAGTTTGGGAAGAGGATGGAGATGGGGAGAGAAGTTGGGACGAGAGAGGTCAGGGAAGAGAGATTTTGTCGTGAATTTTTTTTCTTTAAACTTACACCTCTTCCTCTCCTCTTTTGTCGTTTTGCAGATTAAAGCAAGCAACCTCAGCTTTTCTTTCGAAACAAGAATCGAAGGCTAACCACTCCAGTATCTGAACCTTTTTTGGAGGAAAAAGAAAAAAATAATACATTTAAATATTAAATTTAATTTTAGAGTCATTCATGAATGTTACGAAATGTAGGTAATTTAGGAATCTTAGCAATCCCCTCTGATATTAGTACGATTTAAGAGGAAACAAATGTAGTACAACAGGAAATGGAGTAAAAACAAAAAGCTTTTTCGTAAGCATTTTGAACGTTTTTCTCGAAATTCCTTTTTTAATTCTCTAAACCACACTAAAACGGATTCCCATTTTTTACTTTTGTATTGAACGGTTTCCAATTTTTTGTCTCTGTATTTATACCTCTTCGGATAAGAAAGAAAATCTCATAGGTTAGATTTTTAGATCTAAGAATTTTACAAAAAAACCGGTTTTATTGTGACCTTCCTCTTTAAGAATCAATTTCTGGTTCTTTTTTGGAAAGGGACTTAGATTAATTTACTTAAAAAAAGGAAAAGGTATTCAAAATCTTTTCTTAATACTTAGTTAGAAATGGCTGAACCCTCATTTTTTTGAAGGTTTACTTCTCGAACTAGGGTTTAGACAAATTCAGAGATAACCTTTTTCAGTAACTTTCTTGGATCCTTCTTCCCCCCCCCCCCCCCCCCCTTTTTTTTTATTTTTTTTATGTTTTAAAGTTTTTGCGGATTCAAATTTTGTTCCTGATCTGTACTGATTCTAAATAAAAATTGTTACTCCCTGGTCGAAACTCTAATTGCCTTTTGAGTTATTTAATTGTTTTTTTTTTCCCATTTTTTTTTTTATTGTCTCTACTCTTTGTTTCTCCTTTTGAAAACGCTTTTTTCTTTTGAATTATCTTAAAATATTGACTTGAGAGTTTTTTTTTTGTTATTTTACCTCTGGGGTTTTCTAAAAATCTGTCGATGCATATTTTGAGTAAATATTGGAGTAATCAAAATGTGGAATATGGAGGGAGGGGAGAAAGGGAGGGAGAGGGAAAGGGGGAGGGGGTGAAGGTAGTGAGGGGAGGAGGGATGGAAGGAGGGGTGGGCCTGCAAAAAAATGAGGAATGGTGGGGGGAGAGGAGTGAGGGGGAGTGAAGGAGGTGAGATGGGCCTGCGGGCGGGGATATTGTTCGTGAGACGGGGAGAGGAGTGAGGGGTGAGGGAGGGAGAAACAGTGAGTGGGAATCGGAGGATTGATGTTAAGATTTAGACTAAGATGGGGGTGAAGGGGTAGGGGGATTGATGGTAGTGGGATGGGGGAGAAGGATAAGAGAGTGAAGGTAGAGAGTGGCAAAGTGGTAGATTGGGGATGGGTGTGAGGGGAGTGAGAAGTTCGAAGGCGTAGAGAGAGAAAGCGAGAGAGAGAAAGCGAGAGGGGAGGAGAGGGTAGTGAGGTGGGTGAGGGAGGTAGAGCTACATGGGTAGGGTAATGTGGCTGAATGGAGATGCATAGAGAGGGAGAGAGGGAGAGGTGATGAGATAGAGTTGAGGGTGGAGAGAGAGAGAGCCAGAATGAGGCGGAGGGAGGAGTGTCATGGAGGGAGAGGGAATCTAGATAAGAGGGAGTGGGGGGTAGAGTGAATTTCTGGTGAAGGGGAGGGTAGAAGGAGCCAATGAGAGCGGAGAGATATGGATGGGAGTGAGATTGTGACGAGAGAGAGAGAGAGAGAGAGAGATTTAGTGAAAGGGGTTTGACATGGAAGAGGGAGATGGAAGGGAGACACCCTTTTCAGTGTTTCCCCTTTCCTCCTCCCAACCTCCGTTTGAGGCTTTTTTAGTGTTCCTTTTTTATCCCATCCTATTGTCTTGGTCGATCCATTCTTATAGCAGCTGTCCGGTCTAATTTTCTATCTCCTCATCCCTCTCTCTCTCTCTCTCTCTCGGCCTCTACATTTCCTTTAGTTTCTATATTTCTAATTTATATTCCTATATCTGTATTTGTATTCGTTTTCTCATTCCTATTCATATTCATATTCCTTTTCTTATTGCTGCTACTCTTCCTCTTTCTCTCCTCTTGCTTCCCCTTCCCCTTCCTTCCCCTTCCCCTCTATTCCCCTTCCTATTTCCATTCCTATTCCTATTTCTACCCATAATATTTAGGTCTCCAAAACACCATCATGACGATAAACTCCACCGTGTACCGCTATTAGTGTTGATGTTCTTATTGCCACTTGAAACATTTTTTCTCTGTACACACTTGTCCGATTGTCAGTTTGAGACCGCCGATCGGAAGTCTCAATCAAGCCAATCTTTCAATCATGACCGTCATGTGTACGGAGAAAAGGGTTTTTAGGGTTTAAAGAGTTGTGAAAAACATCATCACTATTAGCGGTACACGGTGTAGTGAGAGTGGTTATTGACTTTCATCCGAGAGGGAGGAGATGGAGATAAATTGGAAGGAGTGGGAGAAGATGGAGAGAGAGAGAGGGACACGAGGAGGGAGAGGGGCAATGAGAGGAAGACGGGGGAGAGGGAGAAAAGAGAATGAGAAAGAGGGGGGGGGGGGGGGGGGGGGGGGAGTGGTTTATTTGCTTCCATTCAATTTTCAACCGTGTGCTTTTAAAATCCAACAGCGCTAAACTAACACTGTTTGTACTTCTTCAAACCCTAAAAATAACTCCATTTCTCCAAATCTTTCATCTACTTGAAAATGGAAGATGCCCATAAAATAAAATTATCTGTTGATGATATATTAATACACATTTTTCAATTTTAAGATAAATTGGTAATAGTCTCTACTAAAGAAAAATGAGCGCAGGGCTTCAGTAAAACTATAGGTCTGGCCCCACTTTATTTGGGGTTACATAACGCCAATTAGAAAGTCGAGACTTCACAAAAAAAAGCAGGAAACATATAAAAATCCCATAAAAGGTACGGTCAAAATTGCCAGTGAGTACACCTAAGACTGTGTACTATACCGTTTACATTTTGTTGAAGACCGTTTCATGTTTTCCTTCTCTGGTAGTATAACAAAATCCATGACAAGACCAAAAAAAGGACCCAAAATTTCAAATAACCCCCCTTCTTTGCCCTATCTTCCCTATCCTCTCTAGGTCCATTCTGTAGGCCAGTCCCGAATTTGCAGACATTGGGCTCTCCTTTCTGCCAATCTCGGCGTTCCATATAAGACAAACATGAAGTAACAAACAAAAAAAATTGCGAGAAAGTTGCCTCGCATCTCCTCCATCACTCATCAATGAGAACATCACACAAAGTCAACCGTGTGCCTAATAGCAATAACGGGAGATGATGAAGAAGACAAAGAGGACTGAGGCCAAAGATCGTAGCTTCTTGTATAGGCACAAACTTTCAAAGGCGATATGTGTAAAACATGACACTTGTTAACTAGGGATGTCTGTCCATCAACACGTCCACAAGCTGTCTAGTTCCACCATCCTAATCTTAACCATTCTTGTAATGTCCCGAGGACCAATTTCCACCAACCTACCAACCTTTTCGACACGGAGCCCAATATATTTTTATTTAATGTCCGAGTTGAACTAAACAAATGTACAGCAAAATACCTAGACAAATGTACCAAAAAATACAAACTAAACAAATGTACAACAAAACACGAGGGAGATTCTTACAACCTGCCCATGTACTCTTAATCTTAACTATGTGACCCAAACACCAACGTACAATTAAGATACCTTTCCTACATCTACTCGAAGCAAGCCAATCAAAAACAAGTCAATACGTTCCAAAATTTCCATTTTTATAGTTGTAAGAAGAGGAATTTTGGGAGGTCTTAACGTGGTCCATACTTGTCTAATCCCAATGGTCATAACACTTTGTTATCGCCTTATAACCTATGTTATATGCCTAACTTTGAGTCTTGTTCCAAAATGTGTCTTCCCTGTTTCTCGTTCTCAACGGACCACCCACTCATTCCAGACGATGCATCTCTCCCTCTCATTATTAGTGCGCCTTACCTTCCGCATTCGCAACCTTTCGTGTCAACCTCTCGTCTCGGCCCGAGTCCTAACTCGCGGGCCCGCCAGGCCATCTGCCCTTTCTTAGAGCCCAATAACCAGTCTTGTAGAGTCTCTTTTGGGAACCCCTATCCTTCCTTTAGCAAAGTTGGAGCAAAGTTGCTTAGACAACTTCTCATTTGGGCATCACAACACTTGTATTCAAATTACGCTTACGAAAATATTCAAATGGAGCATTCACACACACAAAGACACACACTTCAAAAAAAAAAAACCTGAGCAAAAGCTTATTTAGCGATTTAAACAAAAATGGAATCAGAAGCATGGGGATAGGCTTGCCCCCTACAAACCCCATGCAATCTCCGCCTTCAGGCAATAATACTTTACCTTTGTAATCATGTCATTTTCCTCATCTCAAGGAAACAATCTCCAATTTCACTTTTTGTATGTCCCTCCCAAAAATTACCATCACGACATTGTCTCTAAATGGTGAACTATTTATAACGAGCTCACATTCTTCTAACCAAATTTCAAAACTTCCACATCTCGTCCTTTCCTCTATTACCCATTTTGTTTCGAGGATGGCATCGGTACAAATGTAGAGTACAAGTCCATCGATGGTGACTTACCAAAGGTGTGGAAAGTTGTATGCTCAAGGTAGGGTTTGATAAGACACTTGAAAAGCAATTGCAGGGCCAATGCAACTACTTTGACATCGACATTCAATTCCAACTCTCCTACGACTAGTAAAAATTCGTTGGCCGCCTTGTACCAATTGCCTTACCCTCGTCCATAATTACACACTCACGTCCCCCTATCACCTTCACGAACGGGTCCAAATAACACATTGACGTCCGTTGGCCTTGTTGATTGAAGATATTACGAACGATGTTGCGTGAGGCCAACTTTTTACTTTCCTATTTTGGGTACCAAGGCTGGGTGCCAATTCTTTTTCGAAGAGAACCGGGAGTCGTTGCAACAATAGCACACCGATATGGTCGTTGGTCTGTCTTTATCATCCTTCTTGCATCGCCTCCCATAACCAAGATCCGCGATCATATTCCAACGGTCTGCCCTCCTTTGTTGTTTGGCGGATATTTGTGGGCTGATTGAGCTCCTTAGATATCCACCCCATCTTGTTATTGAAGATTCGTCAACATTTCTCAAGGTGGCCGCCTGAGCAACAACAATGCTAAAATCGGGAAAAGGGAATGTAATGACACATAGAGTCTCCGCGAGATTTATAAACTTAATTTACAATGGAGGGAGTGTACTTATGTACGTTTCGAAACTTTAGGGTAGCGGTCTCCGATTGAAAACCTGACAAATGTGCAAGAAATAAAGTTATTTTAAGTGGCAAAAAAATCTTCAACACTAATAACGATGATTGGTTTAGTGTTGTATATCCAACGAAAATCTCAACTACAGAATCCACTATGAAATATCGATAGGGTCTGATAGCTACAATTTTTTCGCTTTGCTATATTGCGAGTTTTTGTTGTTCCATATTTAGTATTACTACAAAGGTAAAAAGCACGTTACTTTTTTTTTCACACAGCTCGCACGTGCAACGAGTACTTTGGTATAGCTTATCAAAATTCTCTTGATATATCGTAGCACAATACATGTTGTACAATATACAATCGTGATATTCTATGCGACCTGTAATGAGCGACACATAAAAAAATATAGTACTAGTGATCATTACCTGCACTGTTTGTAACAGGATTTCCTACCTCTTAAAATCCCATTACTACAAACAATCCCAACCATACATTCCACACATTGGAAAATACACATCCACATTGGAAAACACTCACATAAGGATAAACTTTAAATTAGAAGAAGCTTCTGTCCACATAACATTAGCTTGGTCTCTTGCCCTCGTGGCTCAACCCTTCAAAGTTAAAGTGTTTCCTCTACCCTCCACTCTTAATAATTCTATCTCTTAACTACTAAAACACTATTTAGTTAGTAAGAGATTTCAGTGCAAAAATGCCTTTTCTCCAATTTGGTATTAATCGCTCAGGACCAAGATCAGCCGGAATTTCCACAAACTTTTCTCAAAGGAAAATATCTCTACTCTCCTCTTACACTTCACTATTTATCCATCATCGCCCTGGACTAGCCAGGCCAGAGTCAAAGCTCCGTTTGAACAGGCTTTTACCTGGGCCAATCATTGATCAGCAAGGACTCAGATTGACCAATGCAAAAGCGTGCGAAATCTCCCCCTAACTACATAGCATTTACTAACCAATCAAACACTACATTTTACTACGTAGCATTTACGTGCAAAAGTGCACGCAAATCGAAACGCGACTTCGCACGATCGTGCGTCGCGAATTTAACTTTCGAAACTACCTAAGAAACTTACAAATTTGAATTATGACGTTTCGTACTAAAAATCTTACGAAACGAACCATAATAGGTACCAAACCAATATTAGTACTTTATATAGACGTACGCCTTAAAGTCCGCGACTACTTTGACCCTTAACCCGTTTCAATGTTACCCACCTATTATTTTGACCCCTAGCTGTCACCTAAATACACCCATCGCTATATCTTTTGAAATAGGACTCTAAATCGCGCGATTCTTTCGCGGACGTCCACCAAATTTAGTACTCTATATTCTTAACACCTAAATACCCCTTTACAAACAAGTTCGATCTGCTTTTACTTTTACATCATTCCCTCCTTATTTTTAACTGACCTTAGTTAAAACTCTTTCATTCTCAAGACGAGACTTCTATATTATTATCCCTCCAATACCTTTGCAAAAACTCAGAATTTTTATCTTCTAAAGTTAACTCATCTTCTGGCCTTCCTACATAATGCACTTGCCACAATATAGTATTGCCGACCTTAAACCGTTGACCAACCCAATGTATTACCCATCTGTGAACCGCAGGTTCTATAATTATTGAAGGATCCAATTCCAATTCTCCTTCAGTTGGTCGAAGATTTGCTGGTTTTAACAGGCTGATATGTATCACAAGATGAATTTTTGTTGAAGGCGGAAAGTCCAATTTGGCAGCAACTGACGATATCATCTCGATTACAGTAAATGGTCCGATGTACTTAGGAGCAAATTTCCCAGTAGGATCTCCTTGTCCCTCGATCTTGCACTTGTAATGAGTTGTTGAAAGCCAAACCTTATCACCTGTGCTTACCATCCAATCACCCCGTTTGCGATTAGCATTTAGTTCCTGCCTTCTTTGTGCCTCCACTAATGCATCCCGTACCGTTTTCCAAACTGTTTGAATATATTCCCAAAATTCCGTTCCAGAACCCCTATTCTCTTGTATGACCCCTGTTAGTAAGTCTAATGTTTCTCTCGGTTGGTATCCGTATGCAACTTCAAACGGTGAGAATCCTGTACTAGCATGTTTACATGAATTGTATGCAAATTGCATTAATGGCAGTTTATATTACCATGTGTTCTGAACTCCACTGCAAACAGTCCTAAGCATTTCTTCCAGTGTACGATTCATCCTTTCTGTTTGTCCATCTGTCTGAGGATGATAAGAGGTACTCATTTTTAATTCAGTACCTAAATTTTGCTGGAATTCTTTCCAAAATGCATATGTAAATTTAGAATCCATATCACTGACTATAGACAGGGGAACTCCATGATGTCTGACCACGTTGTCAAAATATAACTTTGCAATATCTACAGCTGAATGAGTAGTTTTGCAAGGGATAAAGATTGCCATTTTACTGAACCTATCGACTACGACCATGATACTGTCATTTCTTCTAGATGTAGCTGGTAACCTGACAATAAAATCCATACTGACAGATTCCCATGGTCTTTCGGGGATATCTAAAGGTTTTAAGAGACCTCTAGGTTTCTGGTTACTAGGTTTACTCTGTTGGCAAAGGACACAACTTTCCACGTGTTTCGACACCTCTTTTGCCATTACTGGCCAAAACAATCTACTCTGCAACCGACTAAGAGTTTTATCTCGACCAAGATGTCCTAAATGCTCATGGGCTTCCTGTAAAAGTTGTTTTCTCAAGTCTCCCATTTCAGGAATACATAACCTATCCCCTGTTCGCAAATACAGTAAACCATCTTCTATTCTAAAGTTTTTGACATGCCTCTCATTCAGTGGGTCAGAATTCCCTCCTGAAATATTCTTGCAAATCACAACAAAATAAGGATCTTTATCATAACCATATCTAACTGTATCTAAAAACAATTCATCTTGAACCATAACACTTATTTCAAAACATCTATTTAATGGATCTGCGACTACATTTGTTTTCCCAGGAATATGTTTGACATTAAATTTGAAATATGCTAATTTTTGCATCCACCTAACCTGTCTGCCAATCATAATCTGCGCATCACTTAATCTTTGTAAACAAGAGAGTGCTTTATTATCACAGTGAACTGTAAATTCTTTATTATGCAAATAACAACGCCATTTCACCAATGCATGTACAATTGCAAGTAATTCTTTTTCCTGTGCTGTATAGTTCTTTTCAGCATCATTGAATTTTCTGGACTCAAAAGCAATAGGATGAAAGTTTTTGCCGACTTTTTGACTTATGACTGCACCTAGACCCTTATTAGATGCATCTGTGGTGATCAGAACTTCAAATTCCCTGGCAGGGTCAGGATACACCAGTGTAGGGACAGAGGTCAACTTCCCTTTTAATTCCTTGAATGCTCCCTCCTGATCAGCTCCCCACACAAACGTCTCCTTCTCCCGAAGTAAATCCGTCAAAGGTGCGGCGATCATACTGAAGTTCCTAATAAATTTCCTGTACTAAGTGGCCAATCCCAAAAACGATCTAACTTCTGTGACATTAGTAGGTTGTTTCCAATTTTGGATTGCTAAAATTTTGGATGGGTCTGTTTTAACACCTTCCCCACTAACTATATGTCCCAAAAATAATTGTTCACTTTTAAGAAAACTAGATTTTGACAATTTTCCATATAATTTTCATTCTCTTAACCTTTCCAACACTCTTTTTAAATGAAATACATGTTGTTCTTTAGATTCACTGTAGACTAAAATATCGTCTATAAACATTTGGACAAACTCATCTATGTAATCTGAAAAGGTTGGTTCATTAATCTTTGGTAAGTAGGCGGTGCATTCGTTAAGGTGAATGGCATCACTATCCATTCGAAATGACCCACCCTAGTTCTAAAAGCAGTTTTATCAACATCTTCGGTTCTAATTGGCACCTGATTAAAGCCACTACGCAGGTCAATCAACGAAAATACTTTAGCAACTTTTAAATGATCTATCAAATCAAAAATTAAAGGTAACGGATACTTATCCTTCACCGTAATCTTATTCAGACTACGATAATCGACACACATTCTCAACGTTACGTCCTTCTTTTTGACGAAAAGAACTAATGCTCCATACGGTGATTTGCTGGGTTGAATATGTTCTTTCTCTATGACTTCTTTGATCAGTGTCTTTAACTCCTCCTGCTCAAAGAAACTGTGTTTATAAATTCCTGTGACAAGAGGATTACATCCAGGTTCAAGGTTAATAACATGTTCTACATCTCGGGAAGGTGGCCTCCCTAAGGGTAAGTCATTTGGGAAAACATCTCTAAATTCAAAAATCAAATCTTTAAAAACAGCATCAGATGTATTAATGTCAGTTACAAAATCAGATTTTTGTTTTTCGAAAGTTTTAGTGGTGTCTGATTTAGGGATGACATCAATGTTAGTGTTTTCTCCCCCCCTTTCATCAGTAACTGCCTCAGTTACTAATAACAAGAAAGCATGATTTGTTTTATCTTTTAAGTGCTTTCTAAATTGTTTAGCAGATATCAAACCTTCCACTCTCAATCTGGTTATGTTGTTTATATGATTCCTATGCAATTTCTTACGAGATAATGCTTGCAAAACCTTCCAACCGTTTTCGGACTTCACCTTCAAGGTGTTAATTTCCCAATTAAATTTGAAGATTGTATTCAGTTAACCAATGCTTTCCTAAAATTAGTTCTTCACTTCCCAAATTCATTATTTCACACACCACTTTCATTTTATGACCCTGAATATCCACTTCAATTGTGTCAGTTTGTAAGTCTAATGTGGATTTATTACCATTTGTCACTTGAAGATGTAAAGGCTTTTCCCTTATAACAGTAGGAATTTTATTTTCCTCTAGAAACTTATGTGAAATAAAATTATGTGTGGCACCTGAATCAACCATTACTTTCAACGGTTTTCCTTCCACTAATGACTCGAATCTAATCAAACTGTGTCTGGTGTCATCATTACTTAACTGTCCTAACATAGGCCTGTTGTTAAGAATTTCATCAGAAGGATTCTTTAAACTATGCAGTGTAGTGAGAATCATAACAAATTCAGCTATCCTAACTTTTCCATTCATTAATTTGCCCTCCAAAGTTAACTCTTTTACTTCTGGATCCGGTTGACTAAACTGAGGACTTTCAGTTAGTCCTTTCCATTTCCCACCTCCTAGGCTTCCTGCTCAGCTAGGTATAATGCAATATCCTCTTGGAGACCTTCATTTACATCGAGTGTTTTTAGAGAACCTTTATCTGTACAGTCTTTAGCGTAATGATCTGGACCTCCGCATTTGAAACAAGTGACTTTCTTTTTAGGTTGTGTGCGCTCTCTACTAAAATGTCCCTCCTCTCCACAGTTATAACAGTTAATCTTTTTCAATTGTGCACACTCAAATGCTTTATGACCCTTTTTATGACAAATAGTGCATGTGGGGATGGTAAGGTTAGGCTTCTGAGCATTAATGTTTGGTTTAGGACTTTTAATGTAACCCCCTCTATTGTTAAATTTATTTCCTGCATTAACACTATGTCCACCCCTTTGATTTCCCTTGAAGATATTTTGCCTATTCACCATACCAGCATTCAGACCCTCTTCAACAAATTCCTCCTCATCCCACTGTGATACTTCATTTAAATTACCCCTGAGAGATCGAGTTTCTCGATTATACCCCAACTGATCCTCTAATTCCAATGACTTATCTTGTTATTCCTTCAAATTATTAAAATTTTGATGTTTTAGCTCTGATTTCAGTATAGGATTCAAATAGGTCAAGAAATGCAATTTAGCCATTTCATCAGTCAAACCTATGACATGAATGCTAGATGAGTCAAATTCCACAATATAATCCTTCACAGATCCAGCCTGCTTACAATTCAACCACTTTTCTTCCATTCTAGATTTAAAAGTGACAGACAAGAAAAGCGATTTGATCGAAGTTTTAAAAGTTTCCGAATCAACATTATCAGGAATCAATTTAGACCTTCTCTGAGTATAATACCAAATTTTAGCATCGCCTTTCAGACAGCTAACTGCAAAAAAAGTGTAATCATCACGATCGCAATTTCTAGACTCCAAATAATACTCCATATGAAAAATCTAAGCATCCAACTCATCGATCATCTTACCATAAAACAATGGTGCCTCACTAATAGACAATTTCAGATCCTTTATCTTCTTAGGTCTATCATGATCATCCTCCCTAAAACTGGCATTTCTTTTACTACTCTCACCCTTTTGGTCATTCATATCATTGTTGGTCTGAATTAAGTTAATAAGTTCATGTAATTTCTCATTTGAAACATTTTCATTTTCTTTAACAACTTTCAATTCACTTTTCAATTCGGAAATGGTTTCATCCACAGCGGTAGCATGATTATTAAATTTTTTTGACCAATTTCACATTTCGCTTCTTCAACACATTCAAAGCATTCTCGATTTCACGTTTCCATGCAGAATTAGCCATTATCACACAATTAAATCAAGCAAAAGGGAAGATAGAATATAATTTCCCAAAGAAATTTGCTGCAGGTTTGAAGTCCTTAGATTGCTCTAATCCAAAACTTCTTCTCCTTAACAAATCATTTGAAATGATCAAGATCTGAGAAATTAAAAAGACATTGATAATAAGTTAGTACAAATTCAAATTTTCAATTTCTCAACATTCAAACAGAAATGTAAGAATTTCCCCACAAATTTTGCAATAGCAAAAATTGAAAGCTATCAAAGGTAAGATTTAACCATAAATTTTGCAACAGCAAAATTGAAATCAATCAAAGGTAACAATTTAGGGTTTGAAAAGTTTTGAGTCATTTCTGGACTCCTTTGCTCTTGAAGAAGTAAAGTACTCCACTTTCCTTCTCCTCCATTAGCAAATTTCTCACTTCCCACTACATCAAGATCTTTTTTCTCTCTAATCCTCACCTCCTCACCCTTCATGGCTACAAGCCGTTCCTCTACACATGAATCATTGCTAGGAGAAGGCAAGTTTGTTTGGCCTCTAGGTAATTGGAGTGAGCTTCAGCGGTGGCTACACTGCCCACCCCGCCTTAGTCCTTAGGACCTGAGCACGTCCCACATCTAACCAGCGGCCGCTGGCTGTGTGATCACTCAAGTTCCCTCCAATCCCCTACCACTTCACATTGTGGTTCTACCGACACAGGTTAGAGCACCCTCACCGGTCACAGCAATCGATATTCGAGTGAGCAAACTTCTCCCTGGTTTCTAACCAAGCTCCGATACCATATGTAACAGGATTTCCTACCTCTCTTAAAATCCCATTACTACAAACAATCCCAACCACACATTCCACACATTGGAAAATACACATCCACATTGGAAAACACTCACATAAGGATAAACTTTAAATTAGAAGAAGCTTCTGTCCACATAACATTAGCTTGGTCTCTTGCCCTCGTGGCTCAACCCTTCAAAGTTAAAGTGTTTCCTCTACCCTCCACTCTTAATAATTCTATCTCTTAACTACTAAAACACTATTTAGTTAGTAAGAGATTTCAGTGCAAAAATGCCTTTTCTCCAATTTGGTATTAATCGCTCAAGACCAAGATCAGCCGGAATTTCCACAAACTTTTCTCAAAGGAAAAGATCTCTACTCTCCTCTTACACTTCACTATTTATCCATCATCGCCCTGGACTAGCCAGGCCAGAGTCCCGTTTGAACACGCTTTTACCTGGGCCAATCATTGATCAGCAAGGACTCGGACTGACCAATGCAAAAGCGTGCGAAATCTCCCCCTAACTACATAGCATTTACTAACCAATCAAACACTACATTTTACTACGTAGCATTTACGTGCAAAAGTGCACGCAAATCGAAACGCGACTTCGCACGATCGTGCGTCGCGAATTTAACTTTCGAAACTACCTAAGAAACTTACAGATTTGAATTATGACGTTTCGTACTAAAAATCTTACGAAACGAACCATAATAGGTACCAAACCAATATTAGTACTTTATATAGACGTACGCCTTAAAGTCCGCGACTACTTTGACCCTTAACCCGTTTCAATGTTACCCACCTATTATTTTGACCCCTAGCTGTCACCTAAATACACCCATCGCTATATCTTTTGAAATAGGACTCTAAATCGCGCGATTCTTTCGCGGACGTCCACCAAATTTAGTACTCTATATTCATAACACCTAAATACCCCTTTACAAACAAGTTCGATCTGCTTTTATTGTTACACTGTCGACGTAAACGAACAAAAGCTCGAAAAATAGCTTTACAGAATGTGAAATGACTGTTGTTTGAAATAGATGTCTAAGTAAATGAACAAAAACTCGAAAAAAAAGTTATACCAAATGTGAACTGTTTGCGGCTTGAAATAGAATCATAGTACTTGTGATTGCGGAAAGATATGCCACTATCGCAAATTTTAAAAAACGCTCTCGTCGTCTATTTAGGGTGTTTTCCCGTATAATCGTAACTTAGCAAAATTACTTTGTATTATAGCGACGTTTCTCCGAGTGTTTGAATGCTTGATAATAAAACTGTTGATTAAGTCTGCGGTGACGATTGTATATGTCGAGAATGCCTATGGCGACAGTTAACGTCTACAATATGTGTTATCG
This sequence comes from Zygnema cylindricum, assembly GCA_037447655.1. Lineage (NCBI taxonomy): Eukaryota > Viridiplantae > Streptophyta > Zygnematophyceae > Zygnematales > Zygnemataceae > Zygnema > Zygnema cylindricum. Next base: position 19,119 of record JBBHKE010002409.1, on the reverse strand, counting down.
CACCACATTTTTTGAAACTGTTTGTGAGGTCGCATGTCTTTGCGTGACATTGTAGATGTACAACCATACAACCTTGTGGTGTTGAAGGTTGAATAAGGGTGAACTTCCATTAAGGAAAAAATGAGGCTATTTACTAACGGTCGTACTGTTTCGTACATTGCCGTACCATTTTGTTTTTTTGTCAAAAAAAAAGACTCCATCGGGCGACGATGGTAATCGTACGAAAACCTTTATTGGCAAAAATATTTTGTTCAGTTCTACACCAGATCGTGTCACCAAGGCAAATATTGCCTATGTGCTTTATTTCGATTGGAACCACATAAGTTTTTGTTCACACTACGTGAATAGTAAAATATTCCAAAAGCACAAAATGTGAACGTCCTGTTTGTGCGGATGTTCGAAAACTAAGATTTGTAGAAAATAATTAAACCCGTGTGTAATTTATGATTGTTCGACTTGCGCCACTATGTTTTAAATGCAAAGTCTTTTATGCGAAAGTCAATTGAAATAGCGTTAGAGTATATTCCCCCGCAAAGATTTTTTCGTCGGTTTCGGTGAATTTCAAACCACCTTGTGCCAAGGCACATGGCCTTTGCCAATAGTTAGGTGGTCCTAGCTCATCCGACGTGGATCATATCTTTTTTTTCCAAACGTACAAATGTTACACGTCCACTGTGTGGCTAGTCTCCTGCTTGAAAATAATGGAGGACACTCGCCAAACACTAGATAGAATGAGCGTTTGCTTCAAAAACACCGAATCGGACAGTCGACGTTGTCCCCCAAAAGTTTGGAGAACCTTATGTAGTCTCCAGTTAACATGTTTTTCAAAAAAAAAAAAAAATAGTGCAACCATTGACGGAAATGCAGTTTAACAACCTAACTCTTCGCCTAATGGAGGTTCACCCTTATTTGATTCTCCAAGGTTATGGGAGTTAACCTTGACTGTCCGATGCATAATCAGATACGCCATCGGTCGAACCATTCAGTTTGCATCAAGTGACCTGAAGGAGGTCAATTTCAAGAGCCTAAACGTATAATATTATGTTTTTTTTAAAAGTGGAAAATATACATGATGAACGCGCGATCAGGTGGCTACACGTTGCATTGACCACACGCGGCCACCGGAAGTAGCAAAATAATATTTGACAGAGGATATTCTTTCACTCTCCTGTTGCCATCCACTAACCATTCTGACATTTTTGTACGCTTTAACAAATCTTAAGTTTTGTGCACCTGTACAAAATTTATTCAATACCTCGTACAAGTCACTTGTTCCCTCCGTTGGTACAGATAGTGTGTTCACAGTTTACTGTGAAAGATTTCTTTTAGATTTGCAAAATCGTAAAAAACTTCTACATGGTACCCACCAAAATGTGCCACGCAAATAAAAAGCCATTTACTAACCCTACGCAGTAAAATAATGGCTTAGAGCAAACTTATTATTACGTTTATTGAGATCGCCTAATGGAACGCCTAAGATGCCTTTGCCTTTGCGTCTCATGTCCAGTCGCCGTGAAATGATATTGAATTCTTTAGATCCATGTGAGACAAGAAAAAAATGTATACTTTTCTTCGTCGTGTGAAATCATCTGAAACTTTTGAAAGGCTTTGGAACGTGCAAAGGTGTTTCCTATTTGTGGAGGAGTGAGGTAAAGTTTGATGATGACGTGGCATGTTGTGGCCTTGAGCTATTATATACAAAACGACAACATATTGTACATTGTGAGTTTGGAGGTGATGCACTTTGTAATTTTTTTTTTTTCAATTTCTTCGTACGGTTGTTATCTTATCAGTACGACGCTACGTTTTTTAGGAAAATGACAGAAAAAAACCCTTACTTTGTCGGATGGTGACACACCCTTAGGGTGTGTCCCCATGTATTAAAGAATTAACTTTTCTCAGTCGTTTTGCCCCAAAATTTAGGGAACTTTGAGAAAAAAATTGGTCGTACGAGAAAATCGTTTTTACCAAAGTACACTGAACGTCAATTCGATACTTGGAATGTATTGCATGTTTGTCGCCATGTAACACAGTTTGGCCTTTCCTCTTTTCGACCTAGGGGCAAGAGAATCTAGCCCATCAAAAAAATTCATCAAAAATCACCTCGAGAGGGTGTTTTTGATTCAAGTATCGCCCAAACAGTGAATGAAAAAAACGACCCATGCAGGCGCCACACGAGTGGGAAAATTTTAGGATGAGGGAGGGTACTCACTATTTTTCTCCCTGCCCGTCGTGTGTGTACATAAAGATGAGCATGTATGGAAAAAATTATGGAGGGATCTCGAACCTTCCCTTTCATTCATGGGTCCTTTGCAAAATTTTGCGTCGTCTTGGCCTCTCCCCTCTCCCTATCACACTGTCACTTTTATCTCACGTTTATTAGAATGAGGCGTGACAATAGTGGTATGAAATGAAAGATATTTGAAAATTAATTCTTTTGACTACCTTTATGTATAATTTTATTGCAAATCGAGTGAGAAAAGTCGAAAAAGCGAATTTGGGTAGCCATGGCCAAAAAATCTTGAATATGTGATGTCGAAGTTGTCACAAGTGAGCATGGCGTCACAATGTCACAAAACCCTAAACATCTGCCATGTCACGAAAATAAAAAAATATAGCCGTTTACAAGTGTCATTGTTTTTGTTAGCGTCACCAATTTCGTAGTCGTCTTCAACCTTCACAAAGTTGTACCTACCTGTACAACTGTCACATGTAAAAGTTCCGATTTCATTTTTCTCACACACTGGGACGCTTTTCAAAGTAATAGGGAGAATTTTCACTACAGTCCAAAATACTTTATCAAAGTACTGATTACATGGGGACACCCCCTTAGTCTATTGTTAGCTATGCTCTCTAGCCAAGCTTCTTGTCGTTTTCGCCTCTAATTAGGCTCGTTCCACACGTTGGAAATATTAGTTTCTAAGCAAGAGTTCATTCCAATTTCAACTAAATCGAACATAACTAAATCGAAAATTGTAAGGTACACCGTGAATCGTTATGACCCTTAAATCTAAAATAGAATCGATAACTCTTATTGGTTTTTTACGTCAATATAGTTACTGTGTAGTTAGCGTTTAGTTCTTAAATCGTGTAGTGTACAAAATGTGTCAGTTTGTACTCAGTTTGCTCGTTATTTGGTACAATCGTACAAATAGAGTGTCAGATAAAGGCGTCAACACATGAAAGTGAGTGCGTCGACACGCAAAAGTGAGTGCGTCGACATGCGAAAGTGAGTGCGTCAACACGCTAAAGTGAGTGAGTCGACATGAAAAAGCGCACCCATATTTGATTCCCAATGATAAAGACGAGGGAACAATCACGCGACCATGTTCTCTGTTCCAACGTCGAATATGTGAACACAATAATACCGGTTACACTTTAGGAAAAATGTACCCAAATTAGAGATTTGCATAAAATAGGGTTAATTTATCCTTGGCAAAAGGCCTTTCCCCTAAATTAGAGCTTATAACATTAATGTTGTTTTTACACTAAGGGTGAAGTTCCATTAGGACATCCTGTAATTGTACGGCCAACATTACAGAATGCTACAATTTGAACGAAGTTCCAACATTACAGACTGCTACAATTTGAACGAAGTTCCAACATTACAGAATGATACAAATTGAACCATAGTTCAATAGTAGGCTTTTCTATCGTAGGTCTTTTGTCGGCGCCTTCATCGTAAGTTGTGTTATGTGCTTTTCATGTGATCGTCTTAAGTCGCTACTTTGATCAGTGACCGTCCGATCGTCCAAACCTGACGATAGTCCTATCGTAAGTTGTGTTATAGGCTTTTCATGTGATCTTCTTAGATCGCTACTTTGATCAGCGACCGTCCGATTGTCCGAATCTGACGGTTTAAATTAAAAGTCGCTCAAAACTCACAGAAAAAGTTTGTTTTTGTCTGTTTTTTTTTTCAAATTTAGACATGACGTTTAATTCTCTATCGATCCATGTGCAGCTCAACCCTGTTACTATTTTATTTCATTTTGCGGCCAATACAATATGGGTCTTAAGGGTATATTGTATTTTTTGCGTACAATAGGCATATTATATGGGTGTACTTTCACCTACTTTTGAACTGATTTGAACGAAGTTCCATTGCGCAGTCTGTAATCCACGTGTTCCTTATTTATTGGTACCACGTGAGCTAAGATCGGATACAAAAATCGTCAATGATTTTCACACCGACCAAAAATTGTCATTTGCGTACCATGCACTTGCGTACCAGGTCATCGTACAACACAGCTTCTGTACTTTTTATAGACGCCTTGTCAGATACCACATCATTTTTTTTTCGGGATCCTGTTTTTTCGCGTGACGAATGAGCGTTGCCAGAAATAGTGTGACTAATGGGCACTAACAGAAATAGCGTGACGAAAGTGCGTTACGACATTTCGTTTGTATTTTTTGTTGTATTTTTTGAATGTGTATATCGTGTGCGAATTTTTTTGATTTCCGTTGGTTGCCATCTTGACACGTATTCTCATTATCCAGCGTGTCGCGGCTCAAATTTGTCTGTAATTGGTGATGTACCTCGTGAGGTACATCACCAATTACAGAAACTTTCGAAGCGAATGCTTCGCGAAAAAATATCCAACGGTCATTGTTTACTCCCAGACATTTGGAGAATATTGGCAAGATTCTCTGTAATGTTGTTTTCCCATTAAAAACAAATAAGAGGTACGGTATAGTACGGAGAGGTCCGAATTTCTGTAAACAACCTCACTTTTCGTGCAATGGAACTTCACCCTAAGTATTCTTATCGCTGATAGTGATTCACGGTGTAGTTTTCAGCCGTTAAAAAACCAGTCCCTAAATTTGAGCATTTTTGGTTACAATTTGCGTCCCAGCTAAATGCGTCACTTCTTGAGATTTCTTTGTAACTTTCTCCATCCAATCAACAAGCAATGTTTTTTGTTGGTCTAATCGGAAGCGAGTCGTTTTAACCTTCCGATATCAGACCGTGCCAGTAAACGTAACCGGTAAAATAAAATACTGGTCGCTATACTTTGCGTCAGGTCACTTTCGTATACGTGTCCTGTTTTAATTACACCACGCGACTGATTATAGATTGTGAAATCTACAACGGTTTTTTAAATTTCGCCCGTTTAAAAGTCAAAGCATCTTGTACGGTCCATCGGACAAAATACATAGAATCCCCCATGACGGCAGACAAAGGACAGCGGGATACGATGCTTCGGCTTGTGATTTCGTTGGATTCTGAATCCATTCTGTCTGATGTCACATGCGCTGGTACTGCTGTCAATCGTGGACCTTATCATTATTTCCCGCTTGCTCGGCTGATAGGTGGCTACTGTACGGTAGAGTACAGTCCTCCGTGAGGACAAAGGCAGCTACACCGCGAATCGTTATTAGTGTCAAAATTTAAATAGTGTTGAAGAAGTTTACCGTACTTGATGCTAATTAAGAATTCGATTTTTTTCAAAAAAAAGGTGTATTCTAATTTCAGCGCTAATGCTAATCTGGGAACAGCAAAAATGAAATAATATCCGTACGATTATATAGATTGATATATGTATTTGTACAAAATATAAGAAATCGTACGCCGTCGCGAATTAAAAAAATTACGTGTCATACCAATCCCGTTTTTTTGAGCGGACGTTCCTATGCGTGAGCGTCTGATTTAATTCAATTTTTGTAAATTTTCACTTGAAAAGGTACAGATATGTACGGTCTGACATCGAGCGTACACCACACTATTTATATTTAACTGTACTTTCAAGCTTTACGCTATTTTGTACGGTACCAAATTAAAATCATGTATCCTATTTGAAAAAAAAAATCAAAATTTTAGAACCCAAATTAGAGTTATTGACACTAATAACGATTTATGGTGTACTACACAGCGAATCGTTATTAGTATCAAAGTCACTAATTTGGGTTCTTAAAATTTTGATTTTTTTCCTCAAATAGGATACATGATTTTAATTTTCCTTTATGTTAATTAAGGTACCGTACAAAATAGCGTAAAGAACGAAAGTACAATAATATCTAAATAGTGTGGTGTACGGTCTATGTTAGACCGTACATAAATGTACCTTTTCAAGTGAAAATTTACAAAAAATGAATTAAATCAGACGCGCACGCATAGGAACGTGCGCTCAAAAAAACGGGATTAGTCTGACACGTAAATTAGTATGGCATGTATGGATATTTTAGATTCGCGACGGCGTACGATATCTAATATTTTGTACGGATACATATATTAATGTGTATAATCGTACGGCTAGTATTCCATTTTTGCTCTTCCCAAATTAGCATAATGCCGAAATTAGAATACACCTTTAAAAAAAAAAACAAATTATTAATTAGCATCAATTACGGTAAATTTTCTTTAACACTATTTAAAGTTTGACATACACCTCGAATCGCTATTAGCATATAAGATTAAATAGCATGAAAAAATAGTTAGCGTTATTATCGCAAATTGGAAATTTGAAAATTAAAAAGAAAACATATATTCTATTTTTTTACTAATGCAAATTTGGGTTTTTATTTTTAAATAAAAAAAAACCTTAAACATGCTTACACTAATATAGGTATCCGTACAAAATCTTTGAAATCGTACACCGTCGTGTATTTTTAACGTCCGTACTTGTTAAACTATTTTATGTCAATTAAATTTTCACTTTCTTTCAATGCACATTCACATGCGCTCGCGCCTATGTTAAATTATTTCTGTACTTTTTCACTTAGAAAGGTACAATTTTGTAAGGTCTGACACTAACCGTACACCACACTATTTCAAACACATTGTACTTTCGTTATTAACGCTAATTGGAACAAAGCCTTAAAAATATATATATATATATATATATATATATATATATATATATATATATATATATATATATATATATATATGAATGCTATTTAAGAATTCGGGTCCAAATTTGGGGGAACCGAATTAGCGTTCAATAGGTTAATAGCGATTCGCAATGTACTGTACCGTATAGCTCGATGGAGAGATCGATTCACGGATGTTCAAAAAAGATATACGGAACGGTGAATGTTTACCTACAGGTTTTCCATAAAACCCTTGTTCGTTAAGAAAAAAAGTAGAAATCGCTATTAGCGTTAAGAAACTATTACTGTAAAACAAAAATTGGTGTTGTAAACTCTATTTTAGGTTCACGACCCTTCGCCACATTTTTTTTTTACTCTAATTTATTCACTAACGCTAATTTGGGTTCACTTTTTCTACAGAATAGCCAGTCCAACATGTGTTCATGTTGAACATGTGAGAACAAGTTCGCGTGATTTCCCCCCCTCTTTACCACGAAGAATAAACTTTGAGTGCACTTGTTGAGTCGACGCACTCACTTTCACGTGTCAACGCCGTTATCTGACACTCTTTTTGTATGATTGTACCAATAACGAGCAATTTTAGCACAAAATGACAACATTTTATACACTACAATATTTACAAACTGTGTAAATGAGAGTTAATAACTCTCATTTGACGGTACCTAACGTAAAAAAACAATTAAAGTTATTAATTCTATTGTAAGTTCGAGGGTCAAAAATTGGGAGCGCCAAATTAGCATTATTAATTCTAATAGCGCTTCATGGTGTAGTGGACGAAATGCAATATATCTAATAAACTACACTGCGGATAGTTGTTACTTTTAGGGTGGAGCTCCATCCAGATAAAATAGGTTATTTATTGAAAATGGACCTTTTTGTACCAAGCCGTACTGCTTTTTTCATTTTTTATGTATAATATGTTTATTGAAAATTTGGCAAAAAACTCAAACATTTTTCGTGACAAGGTCGACCGTCCATTTTGAGTCATCAAAGGAAACACTCATTCTATCCAATGTCTAGCTAGTTCCCTCAACTGTTCTAAAGGAGGAAATTAGCCACATATTAGATGTATACGATTTGTACACAAGAAATAAGATAAATGATCCACGGCGGACAAGCCATGACAATCTTACAATTGGCAAAGGCCATCTGCGTTCAAACAAGGGGGATTGATATCTACCGAAACGGAAGAAAAACTCTTTGCCAAAGCTTCTGCCATCCATTGACCTTCGTGGAAAGGAATTTGCATTTATAACATAAAAACACAATTAGAAAAGTGATAAAGTACGCACGTAAAGATCTAAAAAAATAATCAATTTTACTATCCATACAAATTCGGCATTTAAACTTTTATCTTTTAAAGTATTTGTTTATACTCGACGTCTGAGTAAGAACTTCGATGGTACTAGTCCCAATAAAGCTTGTAGGCGATAGGTGCATCGTTGGCACGTTCTGATGGATAAGTGATCAATAAATTATTGCCAACAAATGTGTTTGTACGATTACTAACAACGCTTATGGCTGAGAGCCCTTAGTTACAAAATAATAGCGCCCTTGAATTACGACCTTTAAACCTAAAAGAGACATATTAATACTATTTCTCCCTTTACATTAACATAAGTATGAGTTAATTAACAAAAACTCCACTACACTGCTCGTCGTTATTAATGTTAATTACACTAGTTCAATCACTACTTTGTTTGCCAAAAATCAAAAAAATATTGTTCGCAACACTATTTAAATACCTAAGATACAATAAGCCACGTTCCCTTTCACTAGGTTAATACTCTAACCTTCACTTTTGTATAAAAACTAATAAATCGTTAACGTTGATAATACTATGCGGTGTGGTCAAAGAGGCTTGTAAATAATTAAGTAACTTTACGTTAACAACTCGTACAAAAATACTTTAAAGTGTTAGATGACAACGATGACACGAGAAAGCATACTCAAATTTGATCATTGTAAAAAAGACGTGGGAAATCGCAAGACCACTTTACCACATGTTCAAATGTTAAAGACGTGAACATATATTATAGTCGCTAACTGTGGGAATATGTAGATAATCTAACTTATTGTGTTTAATGTTAATGTTGGTTAGGTAATTACACGCAAAATAACATTCATGAAGCTATTGTTTTCCATATGCTGAGTTATTTTTTCCTAAAACAACGATTCATGATGTATGTAACTTCCATGGTGATTAAAGGTCACCCTAATTTTGGATCACAAGGAAAAAAAATTGATCCACTAAAATATTGATGTCCCCTCGTCTCACCTGACACGTGTTTGAAAATATTGCTAAATATCATATTTGTATATATATGATGTCATTTTCTCTAATATTTAAATTCTATTGACGTCGCGATGTGTAAATCACATGAGTTGTAATTCTGTGACCTCCATTGATACACAGAATATGCAGCTTACTTGAAGCCTCTAGGATAATTTTAAATGCCTCCCTTCCTCTTCAAACAACTATCACCCTGGCAGGCAATGACTCTGGCTGCCTTCACCTCTGTGAAGGCTGGAAACATGTGAGAATAATTGAGAATAAGGCTCAATGCAAAAATAATTGCTCAAAACGCCCAACCACGCGATTAATTATAAAAAGGCAAAGATGTCGGTTTTTATACAAGCTCTATGGGAGAGAGGCAACTACCTACCCAAAATCTCTAAGTTCTAAACCCCTCTTTAAAACCTCATAGTACTGAGGTACGGATCAAATGAAATGAATGTACAGTACATGAAGGTACTACTGTCGCTATACATACTATACGGCCAGTGTACGACATGGCCATGGAGAGGACGCCCGTCACCTCGAGACTTGTCTCCAGATTTCCCGCAAAGTCTGCCATCGACTGATACGGTGCCACGTGGTGTCCGATGACGTGACGACCGAAAACAGCCAAGGCGACCATTCCGCAACGTCGGCTTGGATGGGAGCCGCCCGATGTTAATTGGCTTTTACTTCGCTCTGTTGAAATTAAGTGTTCGCACCACTGAATTTCGTGTTATCCGTGGGTGTGCAAAATACCTAATTGAATCTATGTTACAATCTCATAATTCTGTCAATCGACTTAGTCCACTTGTATCTATTTATATATTTATCAAATCTTATATATCCCAACACAGGTACTAGACTATAAGATAAGATGGTCGACTAGTCCGACAGTCTGTAGAGACCAAGATCAAATCCTTCTTTCGTCAGCCTTTTTGCAAGGGTTGATCTCCCTATCTTCTTCTGGCTACTCAGGCAGCCATGGCTCTAGCTCTCTCTCACCAGTCTTCAATGACTATGAGAAGTAAGGGGGACTGGAGAGAGAGAAAGGCAGAGCTTGACTCTCAAACAAGACCCTTTAGTTTTCTACATTCTGACCTAGAAAATAGAATAAAACCTCGAGTTTCAACATGTAACGTACTATTGCTTTTGACCGTGACACCGCCTCAATTTAATAGTGTGTAAGAGTTGTCGTATTGAATCGATGAAATATATGTGTTTACAATATTACACAATGACTCACACAATTCACCATTATCAACGTTAAAGGATTGAAAATGCTTGATAACACTAATTAACGAAAGAAGGCGTGGCAGCTTGTACTCTACTCTTTTCTTAATAATGTTTGTAACACAATTACGGTTTTCGTCCAAAAAATTAAAGGTGTGTTTGAGTGTTACTAACTTTAACAACGATGAGCAATGTAAGTTTGTACCTTGGAAAGTGACACGAAGACCCTGCAATCCTTAAACCTTGGCCATCCATATCATTTGTTTGGATATATACGGTTCAAGGTACTTTTTTTCTTGCCTCCATGTGATTTCTTCACCCCAAATTGTGAATTTCCAACACGATACTGAAGTGACAAAAGTCGAGAATAGAGCGCGTGTAGTATTTGGAGGAAATGCAGTTAATATACAACACTACACGAGTTCAGAGTTCTTCATTTTGTCTTAAAACCGCGAGATAACCTTAAAAAAAGTAATGAAGTTCTCAACCGTTGGAATTTTTTATACAGCCTCCAGTTTGAACTCTCCTCTCTGTACTCCACAGCCTTCCATGGTTTCTCCGAGGATTTTAGGAGTTTTTGGGGTGTTTTAAGGATCATAAGAGCAGTTGAGGGTTTTAAGGTTTTTAGGGGGTGTGCTCATGTAACTGACAAGTTAAAGTGGCACTTTGCATTTTAGTTAGGATTCTTTGTACCACTTTACAAATATCCAATGGGCAAACATAAAATCCTTACTTTCTTGTCGTCGTGGACATGGTACAACTTGTGTCCTTTGTAGACGATGAGAAAACGTGCGAGCATTGGTGACATTTACAAAAATTACGACGGTTGTAAACGTCTAATTTTTTGTGACATTGTAGATGTATGGGTTTTGTGACAATATGACGTAATGCCCACTTGTGACATCGTCGAGGTCACCAATTCCAAAAAATTTCACCATGGCTTCATGAATTAGTTTTTTTGTCTTCTCTCACTCAACTTGCCACCAAACTAAGCCCAGAAGTAGTCGAAAATATTATTTTTAAGAGCACTTTCTATTCATACGAGTATTGTCGTGTTTTGTTCTAAGAAGAGTGAGATAGGAGCGGTGGTGTAAGCGGGAGAGGGAAAGGCGACGACGGCTTGGACTTTTGCAAAGGACCCGTAAATGAAAGTGGAGGTCCGAGACCCCTGCAATTTTTTTCTCGCACATGCGCATGACGGGCAGTAAAGAAAAATAGCGAGTACAGTACACCTTGAATTGCTACAAGTGTAATAACACTAATTCGGTGCCCCAAATTTTGACCCTCGAACCTAAAATAGAATTAATAACTTTTTTTTGTTTTTTACTTTAATATAGGCGCTGTCGAATGAGCGTTGATAGCTATAAGTTGGACAACTATAAATATTGTAGTGTACGAAATATGCCAGTCTGTACTAAAATTGCTCGTTATTTGATACTATTGTACAAAAAGTGTGTTAGATAAAAGCGTCGACACGCGAAAGTGAGTGCGTCGATACGAATAAGTGCACTCAGATTTGATTTTCACTGATAAAGACGGTCGAACGCCACGCGAACCTGTTCTCACATGTTCAAACGTTGTCTATGTGAACACGGGCTACGGTGGCTACACTATGGGGAAAATGTACCCAAATTAGATTTATGAATAAATGAGCGTAACTTTTTTTTTTGCGAAAAGCCTTGTTAATATTAATAACACTAATTGTTTTTGCACATATCTTAATGCTAATAGCGATTCACGGTTTACTCTCCCTCGTTCTAAAAGTTTCACATTCGTGTGGCACGTGCGTTGCTTTACTATTTGCTGCTCAAGTGATACTTTAACTAAAATCACATCACGAGGTGATTCCGGTTAATGTTTTTTTATGAGCTGGAATCGAGTGATCGTTGGTCGAAAAGAGGAGAACGCCAAAATGGGTTCAGAAAACGCCAAAATTTGAGTCCATTCAGATATATGAAGATGATATTCATTGCACTCTGGTTTTTACAATTTTTTCGTACGGCAAAAGATTTCCTAGTTGCGGGCTGAATATTTGAAAAACGACAGAAAAAACCCGATATTTGTTCACATGGGCACATCCATTGGTTTTCTGCATTGTTCAAAAGTAGGTGAAAGTAGGCCCATACAATATGCCTATTGTATGCAAAACATACAATATGACCTTAAGACCCATATTGTATTCGGACCTATTCGGACCAATTTAAACATTCGGACCAAAAATTGGACCGATTAAAACATTCGGACCAAAAAAAAATATTTACACCATCAGATTCGGACGATCGGACGGTTGCTGATCAAAGTAACGATCTAAAAAGATCACTTGAAAAGCCCATAGCACAACTTACGATAAAGGCGTCGACCAAAGGCCTACCATAAAAACGCCTACTTTTAAGCTATGGTTTTCTAGCACAAATTTTTACCGATTCCGATAATTTTATCGGAGGAAGTAATTTTGTTTTTTCCAGTCACTCTTTTAGAGTTTCTATGAACTTTAACTGCTCCAAACTTCCAGTAAAAAAAGAACCATTTTATAACACCAAAAAATGGTCGGCGAGCAAAACCGGGAATCCCGCCGGTTCCAAAAACTGGAAACCGGCAATTCCGACTGGCCAGCAATTACATTACCCGAATTTTTTAGAGCAAATCGTACAGTTCGTTCAGCTGCATGATTTATTTCCGTACGATTAACCCAAAAACTGTACAGTTTCCCCAACAACAACTTTAGGGCCAATCCCGTCAATGCAGTTACCGCATATACGTGTGGTCATAAAGCGTTGATACTTAATACGCATTAACCCTCGTTTTCAAGAATAGATCGTACGATTCGTACAGTTTTGCAGTCGTCGTACGTAATGATAGAACTGTACAATTCACCCTCCCGTGAGGATAAGTTACCCTACTGCCACCATGTTCAGTTAACCACTTGTTTTTCAAGAAATGAAACAACTTCCAGGCGTTCCAGTAAAAGTGTAAAACCAGCAAAGCTACATTCTATAACGCAAACTGACGATTATTTGTCGTTTCTCCTTCAAAAATTATAAAAACCAGGAGTTTGACAAAAGGATAAAAAAAAGTTGTGCGGGTTTTGCTTCACTTTTGCAACTCCCGGAGTTACTTGCAACTCCTGCAGTCACAAAAGTACAGCAAAAATTGCATATATATTATATATATTTTTTTTAAACAGTGAAAAGTCCATGAGACCACTACAGGAACAAAGTACGAGGGTAAAAACTGAAATTAAATATAAGAAATAAAGTGAAATACAAAGCACCCGCGAAGACAATCAATTTTATTTTGGAAGATCAATTGACATCTACTAAAAAAGACAGCGAGACTGTGACAGAGGGAATCTTCTGACATAGAATTAATAAAAGTAGCTCTCCATTTCAGAATATCAACTTTAAGACTTTAAAACTCAAAAACTAACAAACTTCTATACCAAACTCAACAAGTTAAAAACAAAAAAAATCCTAAAAAAACATTTGACACTACCTCACGCATCACAAATCTAAAAATTAAACGATATTTCCCTAAGGCTGACGTTTATAGCCATTCTCGAGTATTGTGCTATTCCCCAAGCATCGACTCCATTTTTTAAAACAAGAAAGGGAAAAAAAAAAAAAAACCTTTTCTAACTCCAGGTTATAAGATAAATAACTCTGTTACACTTTAACAAGATTTCACAAGAACATAATCAAACTAAAATTTCTCAAGAATGAAAAAGATAAACAATTTAAAGACATAAAGAAAAAATTTACCACTTCTTTCCGCTTCAACTAATTACATGACTACCTCCGCTTCACTTCTAACAAACAATAATAATAAAAAAAGAATCACTAGACACAAAAAGAAGACCTAAAAAACCTCCTCCAGACTCTCACTCCTCCAGACTCTCTCTGCAACTCCTGCAACTCCTGCAACTCCTCCCTTTCCTTTCTCCAATCTTTTTCTTCTCAGTCTCCCAGCCTCAGTGCCACGTGTCGCCCAGCCAGACGACTTTGCAAAGTCATTAGTCCTTCTCTTAGAGCCAGCTGCTCCTGCTGAACGCCTCCCGCAGAGTTACAAAAGTTGACTCTCACAACCCTTAGAGCCGGACACAGTTTAATCAACTGCAACACATCATTTGCCGAACAAACCGATTTCGTAAACACAATTTCCTCGAGCTCGCGGTGCATCACAGCATCCCAGGTTTGTGGAACTATCAATCCTGGTTTGGCTCCAACTATTTCGAGTCTCCGAAGAGTATAACACTTCTTCAAAGCCATAAGATCTTCCATTTGCAGGCTTCCACAGTGAATCTTGAGACTGGTCAGCTCTCGCCAAGCGATGACGATAAGATAAATCGATTGCTTTGTAACTGAATTATGACAAGAACAGGAGAAGTTCCGTACGTTTCGGAAACCAGCCGTGAGATACCACATGGCTTTGTTTTCCAAGAAACCGAAGGTGCCTTCTCGACCGTCGGAGGTCAATTTAATAGTTTCCACTCCTTTGCAGTACAAACTGCAGACAAAAAACACAAGAGGATATTGAGAGTAAGTTTCTGCTTTCACCCCATAACAACACAAAACTGCAAAAAAAAGTTCTTTAAACAGTACAGCTTTTAATACAGCTTCTGCTATGTTCATATTTCGTAAAGAATTGGCATTAGCAGTTTCCTGCAATTTTTTTTCCACAGTAAATCAGTAATCCTCAGAACCTAAAAAAAATAAAATGATTCAATTGCTATCAACCTAAAATCCTGCAGTAATCCTCCGTAACTTGAGCCCCCCCCCTACCCTCCCTCCCTCCCTCCCTCTTTCCCTCCCTCCCTCCCTCCCTCCCTCCCTCCCTTCCCTCCCTCCCCCTCCCTCCTCACCTTATAATCCACAGTATACTGCATATACTCGCCTCGTTCCTGCTCGTACTGTCCCTGTCGCAGTCTATCTCCACCGCCCTCAGAGCCCCCCCCGCCGCCACTATGATCGGGTGCAGCGTGTGCAGCTCGCACCGCGGATCCTCGATCCGCAGCTCCGCCAGCCAATGGCAGCGCGGCGCCACACGCTCGAGGCCGGGCCTGAGGCAGGCGGGGGAGAGGACCACGCGGCGCCACATGCTGCGGGAGTAGCAGAGGTTCTTCCAGAGGGGGGAGACGCAGGCGAGGCGGGAGAGGCAGGCGACGCCGGAGGAGAGGGAGGCGAGGTGGAGGATGCGGGAGAGGAGGTCGGAGGAGAGGTGGGAGAGGGAGGAGGGAGAGGAGGGGAAGGGAGAGGGAGAGGGGAGGGGGGAGGAGGAGAGGGAGGGGGGGGGAGAAAGGGAGGAGAGGGAGAGGGGTGAGGGAGAGGGAGAGAGAGAGGGGAGAGAGGTGCAGAGAGGGAGAAAGGGGTGGGGAGAAGTGGAGTGAGGGAGAGCGATAGGAGAGATAGGGAGGAGGAGAGGGAGGAGGGGAGGGAGGAGGGAAGAGGGAGGGAGTAGGAAGGGGGAAAGGGGGGAGGAAGGGGAAGGGAGGACGGGAAAGGAGGAAGAGAGGGGAAAGGAGGGAGGGAGAGGAAGGAGGGGACGGCTGGAACGGGAGAGGTAGAGGAGGGGGAAGGGGAAGGGGAGGATGATGGTTCTGAAAGAGAGATGGACAGACGCGGGCGTTTGGGGGAGGGGAGGGAGGAGTGCGAGGAAGACGGGGAAGAAGGGGAAGGGGAGTGAGAGGAGGAGAGGGAGGAGGAGGGAGGGAGGGAGGCCATGGTGGGAAGAGGGAGAGAGTGATATGGTGGAAGACAATCCATCTAGGAAGACGGATAAGCAACTTAGGGGTGAAGGGAAGGGAAGAGTAGCAGGCTGTAAGGGAGAGGGTCGCTTGGAGGAGAAGGATGTAAGATAGAGGATGGATTCTGAGGTAAAAATTTAGGCGACTGATCTGATTGACATCCTTTGAAACTTTGGACGGCCGCGGCAAGCTTGTTTCGCGGATGTACGGAGAATTTGTACGAAAAGTCGTACGATATTGTGTACGAATGGGGAATGGTATCGTATTCGGCGACAGCGGCCGCCGGTACAAGGTACGGAATTCTACCAGCTGTATGCTTAGTCGTCCGGAAGAAAGTAGTTGAAGAACAGCAGTCGCATGGAACTCGCACAGAATCTGAGATCGGATCTTGAAGATACTAAAGACAAAAAGAGGATCCGGAGAAAATGGGAAGACGGTTGCGTGTCGATATCGCACGGCACCGTCGTGTGACTCTTGGATAATGACGTAGGCAAGCGCAAAGGTTCAGTCTGCTACAGTGCAAAGTGACGTTTTTCTGTGTGTTGATTAACCCAAGCAATCGGTTGCTTGATTCGGTGATGTAATTTTTGAGGGTCGTTTTATGATACGGAAGTGTGCAAGTGACAAATCTTTGTACGGAACGTGTGTAAAGTGCTATTTTTACAACCTACTTTTTGGGGAAAAAATATTTAGCTCATTGGAGAATCACGATTTGATCCGACAACTGTGACGGGAAAAACGGATTTCATTGGCTTGACGTCACAAGAGTACAAAAAAGAGGACTAGAGATCAGACAGCTGGCGATTCTGTAAGATATGGTTTCGATTTGGACGGTCGCTATGATCCGACGGCGTGCGAATCCCAGAAATCATGATTGTTCGTTACTTCCTGTTTGACAAATGGCATGGCCCTGTGGGAAATAATATCAGTAGGAAACTTGACATATCTGAGACGAGTTATGACGAATGAATACGCTTGAAGTGCACGCTGTAATAATACCCGTTTTCCGTACACAATCGTGTAGGACACGTGCCTAATCATGACTCCAAGAAACGTTGGTGCCAACGCGACACAAAATCTCTCAAGCTTAGAGTTATTTGCTGTAGGCTCTGCCAGCGCGATCGAGATCTTAGCTTGCGCAGTACACCTGCCAAATAACTCCAAGATCTGACAACAAGCTTTTAGACTCGACAAGAGGGGAGGACTCCACGCTGAGCTCGAAGTGCTGATTGGTTCTTCACTCCGGCTCAACGAACTGGAGATATGCACGTGTGTGTTAAAGTGCTGATTGGTACGTTAGGATTGCCAGACAATTTTCGTAATAAATGCTCAACCTCTTTTGGTGACCGCCCCTAGAGGTCACGAAAAGGCGGAAAGGCGGAAGGGCGGAAAGGCGGAAAGGTGGAATTAGGGCTAAGCTCCAGCAGGGCACGCTTCCCCGGGGGGGCTTTAGCCCTATCGGAGCAGTTTTTCGCGCAATAGTCGTAGGGTTCTGGTAGCGTAAAGATTTAGCTGCAACTGGTACGTGACAGTTCCGTACCTTAAACGTGCGTCTCTCGTACGATGTAGAGGTGTACATTTGGAAAAAAAATGTACGGTAGAGTAAAAAATTGCCACGCCGTCCAAAAATAGTAAATTTTGACGAGAAAAAACTTTTTTTGAGAACCTTATATTTTAAGGGTGTGTCTCCATGTAGTTATAACTTAGCGAAAAAACTTTGTTTTTTAGCGCAGATCCGGCGGACCTGGATTTCAGGCGTCCCTATGTGTACCAAACGAAGTTGTCACTTAAGGGCGTGACGATTGTATACGTCGACAATGCCCGTGACGGCTGTCGACAGTGTACAATCTGTGATGTTGCACGTTATTTTTTGTAACTGCGTGTGACGTCGCATGACTTTTCGTGGCATTGTAGACGTACCGCCATCCAGCCTGTGCCGTTTCACGGTTGAAGAAGATGCAATTTGCTTTTGCGTCTCTTGTCAGCTCGACGTGAAATGGCATCGGATCTTGAGACCCCTGGCGAAATAAAATCCGTACCAAGCGCAAACGAACAAAACCAAACAAATTGTGTACTTTGCTTTGTCGTACATTAACGCAAACGGACAAAACATAGCGGATCGTGCACTTTTCGTCGTCGTTTGAATTCTTTTGAAATTTTTTAATATTTTTTTACACGTGCGACCACGTGTTTCTATTTATTTTTCGAAAAAAATTTGTTTTAAAACACATCTTCCCTGTGTTTTAAAGAAAAGTTTGAAGATGACATTTTTTGGCGTGACCGTGGGTCGAAGAACACCAAACGACAACATGTAGTACATCTTGACGCAAAATGTACTTCTCATTTTTTCTATTTTTTTGTACGGTTGAAACTTACGCGGTACGGCTCTAAGTTTTACTGGAAAACGACAGAAAAAAACCCTTACTTAGGCACATGGAGACGCACCCTAAGAAGTCGCCTTACAACTCACCGTCACCCTATAGTTTTAAATTTGTACCTTTTTTTGGTTGTTGGTCGGGCCTTTGCCCAACCTTGGTGTTTCTCAAATATTTTTGACATCCGTACTTGGCATAAAATTGTGTAGTGTTTTCAAAGGGGTGGGTATTGTAATCCTTTGTTGGTCACGTTATTTAAGATTCGTTTGTTTTTTTTTTACTTTGACCCTAATGGCCCAGACTATTTTCAAACCGAACGCTTTTTAGTTTTCCATTTTAATTGTTACTCACACATGTTTATATATAGTAAGTGCTCTTAAAGCATTCTACACTACTTGTTGTTATCTACACTACTTTTATAGTCCTATTTGCTACGCTATCAGTCTAGTACTTTGGTTTAGCGTTCTGTACTTTATTTAGTGGAATGAACATACATTTATTAGAATTGATGATTCTTGCGTATGAATCCTTTTAGACTAAGGGTGTGTCCCCATGTACTTGTAACTTAGCGAAATTACTTTGTATTTTAGCGCGGATCCGCCGGACCCGGTGTTCAAGTGTCCCTATGTCTGTAAGGACGAAATCGTAACTTACGCTTGTGA
>JBBHKE010002407.1:0-20756 GCA_037447655.1 Zygnema cylindricum | reverse complement strand
AATATCGATGTCTAGACTATATTATATAAATCGTATATAACTGTCACAAAAACAAGTAAAAAAATCGTTTTCGAACATTGAGACACTTTCCAAAAATAATATGGGGAATCCTCACTAAAAACAAAGTTAATTTGCTAAGTGTTGGTTACATGGGCACACAACCGAACCTCACAACATGTGTCCATGTTAGTGAAACTTTGAAATGTGACTTGGGATTAGTCAAAAAATTTACGTATTCCTTTTCAAATTACTAGAATCATAAGGTATTTTCTAGGTCTAAATAGATCAGGAAATAGGAAGAAAAAAAAGGACGGACATCCTGCCTCCACCTCCTCTCTCTAGCCACCATACTTGTTGTAGTCACCGAAGGATAGAGAGGGTGGTGCAATTCTGTGTCCTCCATTGGACAACTGAATTGAAGAAGCCTCTAGATAGTTTTTAACTAACCCACTTCAAGCCAAAACCGCTGCTGCCCAAGAAGGCAAACTGGCAGTCTGACTGCATCTTTGTGTAGCGTGGACTTCTTAGAGTCCGTATCAAAAAGAATCACTGGAAACGACCAACCAACATATTAGTTATGAGCCGGCAAAATATGCCAATTTATACAAAGCTCTCTTAGAGAGAGGTGACTACCTACCAGATTTTCCTAAGTCCTAAACCCCTCTCATAGCCCCTATCTACTCAAGTACGAACCAATCATATGAGTTTAAATTATTGAAAGGTACTACGACCGATGTCCTTTCTGTACGGCCAGTGTAAGACAAGGCCACTGAGTGGACGCGTGTCACCCTTCCACTCGTCCGTCTGTTCCCCGAAAATCCTGCGACCAAATATTATCCCTCCACGTGGCGCCAAGTGATGCCACTTCTATAAACGCCAAAGTGACCATTCTGGGATCTCGGCAGTGATGTGTGCCGTCAGATTAATTCGGACATTAAATGTCGGCCGTTGAAACAAAAATCCGATTCATTTGATTCGTGCAAAATGACTTTCGCGCTACACTTTAACTAGTTCTATGTTCCTTCGCACATATTTTAGTTAATCAGTCTCAGTACCATACAATAGTTTAAATACATATCAAACCATATGTATCCTAACGGACGTCTACGACAGACTGGTTAAAGCTAACGGCTACGCCGCGCTCTGCCGGTCGGAGAATCGAGACCTGTTAGACTCAACCTTTTGTTGAGAGTGACTTAAGTCACTCTTTAGTCTTGCCTATGGAGCTGAGGTAGCCATGGCTCCATCACTCTCTCTCTTCTTCAGTGACTACAACAAGTATTGGGGCAAGAGAGAAGAGATGGAGGTACGCTGCCTGTATTTTTCTTATCAGTTTTCGTTAATATATTTAGACCTAGAAAATACCCAAAAACTATTTAATTCAACACTCCCCTTATTTTCTAGTCTAATTTAAACCTATCTTTTAATCCACATTTTTCTCTACTGTATTCTAATATGGGAGAAGGCACGGGTTTGGTAATCATGTCAGCTACCATTTCTTCATCAGATTTATGCACAAGATTTGCAATTTTATTTTCAACCTTTTCCCCCACGAAGCTCAATCTTATGTCCATATGTTTAGCCTTGAAATGATGTTTTAGATTGGCTGCAACAACAATGGCAGCTTGATTATCACAAAAAACTTCATGCACTCCCTCTTTTCATATACCCCAATTCTGGCAACAAGGATTTGACACACATCAACTCTTTCACAGCCAATTAAGAGGCCATATACTCGGCCTCCATAGTAGACTGGGCAACCACCTTTTGTTGCTTACTGCTCTAACAGCAAACACCTTCCCCCACATACAACACATACCCAGAAGTGCATCTTCTAATAGGTGCATCCCTAAAACTGGCATAACTCCAAGTAGTGATATCACTGATCTCCCCTCCCAAATGCAGCCATAACTCTCTGGTTCCTACCTGATATCTCATGGCTCTCTTGGCTTCCTCCCAATCTCTCTTCCTAGGATCATTAAGACTCCTAGTGAGGACTTCTACTACTGCCGCTATGTCTAGTATTGTACAGTTCATAAAATAGATCAAACTTCCTACGACCTGTCTATACGGGATAGACTTCATAAACTCTCTCTCCTCTGGACTCATCTGATCATCTAAGATTATCATTCCTCCTTCTGCACTCCCATCACTTACTTTCTTCAATTCCATGGGAGTGGTACAACTGTCAACGTTTTCCATCTGGAATTTCTCAAGCATATTACCTATTGTTTCTTTTTGAGTAAGTCTAATAATCTTTTTCCCCCTATCTCTCTCCATTTGGATCCCCAAAATGTATGTTGCCTCACCTAAATCTTTCATATCAAATTTGCTTCTAATATCTTTCTTTAGCCTATTGATCTTTTCTAAAGACTTACTGAGCACAAATAAATCATCCACATAGATTGCAATAAAAATGAAACCATTCTGATTTTCAAACATATAGATAGAATGGTCAGATCTGATACGGATATATCCTTGACTTGTGAGGAACTCATCTAGTTTCTTATTCCACTGTCATGGAGCCTGCTTTAATGCGTATAAGGACTTTATGAGCCTGCTGACTTTGCTCTCTTCTCCTTCCTCCACGAACCCGTCGAGTTGCCTCATGAAAATTTCTTCCTCTAACTCACCATTAAGAAAAGCAGTCTTAATGTCCATCTTGTGTATTTCCATGTCTTCCGCTGTTGCCAGACTGAGGAGAATCTATACCGATGGGAACCGAACAACTGGAGCAAAGGTCTCCTCGTAGTCAATCCCCTCCTTTTGAGTGAACCCATTCGCTACTAAGCGAGCCTTATATCTCTCAATGGTATTATTTGGGTTCAGTTTTAGTTTATATACCCATTAACAGCCAATAGGTTTTCTGTCTGGAGGACAATCCGCTAGTTCGTAGGTATTTGCTTCCATGATGGAAGCTATTTCATCATTTATGGCTCTAATCCATCTGTCTCTTTTGGTCTCTTTACTGCCTCCAAGTATCATTGAGGCTCAGCAGGATAAGATAGCTTAGTAACCTTTTGAGCGGCATGCTTTTCTTGTATCCTTTTGCTGCTCTTTCTCCCTCTCTCGAACTCTAAAGCTGGAATGGAAGGAAGTCGCGGGTTTCTCCTTACTGTCTTATCAGCTCCCATAGTCATGGAAGCCGGTTCTAGTTCCATCTCTTCTGTCTCCTCAAATACCATAGGAATATGTGAGGTGCCCGGTAGATCTCTTGTATCTTGGATCTCCCCTGAGTCTACAATCATTGTTTCACTCATGTCTTTTTTCGGGAAAGACAGGACTCTCCTCGCTTTCAAACTCAAAGAGGATATTTATCTTTTTGGTATATTTGAAGGGGTCAAATGACTTTCCTTCATCCATGAAAACTAGGCGTTTGACCAGAATTATATCTTAATTTGCTAAATTATAGACTGTATATCCCTTGGTATCCTCATCGTATCCTACAAAGTATCCAGGTTCGCCTTTAGCATCTAGTTTCTAGTTATTCTTATCCGTATCAAGACTGTTAACTTGGCTACCGAATACTTTAAGTTGTAAGATATCTGGTTTCCTTCCAACCCATCTATCATAAAGTGTCATTCCCTTTACGGCTCAGGTAAAGACTCTATTCTTAATGTTGTTGGCACAGTTCATGGTTTTTGCCCAAAATCTCTTACCTATTTTTTTGTCAGCCAACATATTATGTACAGTATCTCCTAGTGTTCGGTTCAATCTTTCAGCTACCCTATTTTGTTTCGGGTTATATGGTACAGTTTTTTGGTGCTAAACTCCCTCATCTCTCAAGTATTCCTCAAACTGGTTAGAGGTATATTCTCCCCCATTATCACTCTTTATTCTCTTAATGGGGGTTCCATGCAACTTCTCACTCCATGCTTTATATTCTTTGAAGTAAGTTGTTGTTTCAGACTTTGTTTTTAGAAAGTAGACTCTAATATATCTAGACCAGTCATCAATAATTGTCAACATATACCTCTTCCCTCCAACTAAAGGTACCCTTACTAGTCCCCATATATCTCTGTTGATCAAATTTAGTACCTTTTTTCCCCTATATGTGGCGGCTTTAGGGAAAGGAGGTCTGTGAGCTTTACCTTGGGCACAGCCACTACAATTATCCACCATTTCATTATCAATGAACTGAATGCCTTCTACTACACCAATTTTCTTCATTTCCCTCAACCTATCAAAATGCACATGCCCCAACTGCTTATGCCAAATCATCAACTTTGGGACACCAACATAGTAGGCATTCTTCTTTTCATTACTCATATTGAGCCTAATAATCCCTTGGCTACCCTTATCTGTATTGAAGTAAAATGTATCCCCATATTTAGCTATAAAGATACCCTTTCTAGTGAAGGTATCAAACTCTTTATCATCTAACACAAATAAATTTTACTCAGCTAAGAGCACATCTGAGAAAGTGAGTATAGAAGTCTTACCCTCCACTAAGACTTTCATATCTATCGACCCCACTAGATCTGTAATAACTACTCTCCCATCCCCATACTCTTTCTCTACATTAGGGATCTTTCTTAGCTTAGAAAAGAGATGCTTATCACGACACATATGTCTGGATGCACCGGAGTCAATGATCCATCCTTCTTGTGGAGCTTCCCGAATTGCTCCGAGTGCACCCTTCTGTTTGCCATGGATCTCATCCTCCTCAAGACTCTCGTCAAGAAAAAAATCCCCATCCTCCATAGAGGACTTGTTCTCGTTTCCTTCTGTTACTTTGCTGACCACAAATGCCTTTTATTTCCCTCTTTAAGAACTCCCTCCTCGGTTCTCTAAGAGCCTCGGCTACAACATCTCGACACAATCCGCAATTAGGTATCCTGGCATTTTGCAAAAATGACAAAGGCCCTTCGGGGACCTTGGTCCTCCAGGTTGAACTCTTTCTCCTTGGTATGGCTTTTTCGGGTCCTGTCTCCACCTGTCCCCTCTGGCGGCTAGAGCTTGCTCTTTCCTCCTCCTAGTCCCAAGGCCCCTATGCAAAAGTATCATGCGAACCATTGTATTTCCATTTCTATGAACTATCAGTCATTTCCCGTACTCTGTACACTATATTCTCATACTCGTCGGGTAACTTCATGATGAGAGTTTTAACTTTCATTTTCATTGTACCTGTCCATCCGGCACTCTCCATCTCCATATACAAACAAGAAAGATCATGACAGTAGTCTAACATCTTTCCCCCTTAGTAAGTATAATTTCACAACTTTTGCTCTGCCAACTGGAGCTCCTGAATCGTACCAGCTCTATAGATCTCTATCAAACTCACCCACAACTCCTCAGCCTTGTAAACGTGAAGATGGGGAAATGCCAAAGCCTGAGTGAGGTGTCTCATAATGAAGATCTTAGCAACCATGTTGGTGTCTTCCCACATTTGGGTATCGTTCTCCGCGGTTTTCAAGATTCTTGCTTTGGATAACATGGAAAGAGGAGCAATGGGAGTAAGAGGTGTCTCCATTTCTTTCCCCTTTTCAAATACCCTGCTGTCTCCATCATGCCTCCTCTGCTATAAAAGATGCCGCCGCAGAAAAACCTTACTCGACCAAACCCTGGTGGGGTTCTTTGAGGTGGACGTTTCACTTGTCCACTAATAATACCCCAATATTGTTTTTCACAAAAAAACCTTGTCATCGTGGCTTCCCAATAGATGAACACAAATCCATTGAAGGTGGGCACCCTAGAAGGTGGGCCCATAATGTGTCCTCTATTAGACTTGAGAATTAAGGAAGCCTATAGGTAGTTTTTTACTAACCCACTTTCAATTACAACCACTGTTGCCCAGGCAAACAAGTTGACAATCTGACTGCACCCCTATGCAGTATCGACTTCCTTAAGTGTGTAGCAAAAAGAATTACTGAAAACGGCCCACTAGCCGATAGGTCATGAGGTGGCAAAGATGCCAATTTTTACAAACTCTCAAAGAGAAAGGTGACTATCTACCAAAAAATGCTAAGTCCTAATTCTCTCTCACAACTACTATCTATTGCAGTACAAACCAATCAGGTAACTGTACTGTTCATAAAAGTACTACTGCCGATGTACTCTCAGTACGGCCTGTGTACCACAAAGCCATTAAATGGACGCGTGTCCACATTTTACTTGTCCGTATGTTCCTCGAAATTCTCGAGGCCAAATGGTATCTCTCTACGTGGCGCCAGGTCACGACACGTAAGAAAACGCCAAAGTGACCATTCAAGGATTTCAGCGGTGATATGCGCCATTGATTAAAAGACCCGATTCAATGTCAACGTTGAAACAAATGTCCGATTATTTGTTTTAAGCGGAATCGTGTTCGTACAATACACTAACAGTTCTATGTCCCTTCATTCATATTTCCGTTAAAAAAATTCAAGATCTAAACATTGTTTATATACTAATCACACCCCATGTAATGTATCAAACATCAACGACAAACCGGGTAGAGCTGATTACTACGCTTCGCACTGTCGGTTGCAAGTTCGAGTCCTACCAGACTCAACCTTTTGTTGAGAGTGACTTAAATCACTCTTTAGTCCTGTCTAATGGAGCTGAGGCAGCCATGGCTCCACTACTCTTTCTCTCCTTCAATGACTACAATAAGTATGGGGGAGAGGAAAGGGGTGGAGACAGAATGCCTCTATTTTTCCTTACTTTTTGTACTTAGCTATTCAGACGTAAAAAATACTTCATAAATCTAGTAATTTTAACACTCTCGTTATTTTTTAGTCTATTTTTAACTTTTCGTTCAACCACTTTTTTCCCTACAATATTTTAGCTTGGGGGAGGGCACAGGTTTGGTCATCATGTCAGCCACCATTTCTTTATTGGAATTATATAAAAGATTCACATTTTTTTTTCAACTCTTTCTATCACGAAGCTCAATCTTATGTCCATATGTTTAGCTTTGAAATGATGTTTTGGATTGGCTGCAATTGCAATGGCAACCTGATTATCACAAAATACTTCATGCACTCCCTCCTTCATATACCCCGGTTCTTGCAACAAGGACTTAACCCACATCAATTCTTTCACAACAGAACAAGAGGCCATATACTAAGCCTCCATAGTAGACTGAGCAACCACCTTGTGTTGCTTGCTGCTCCAACAGCAAGCACCTTCCCCCACATACAACACATACCCAGAAGTGCATCTTCTCATAGGAGCATCCCCATAATTGGCATCACTCCATGTAGTGATATCAATGTGCTTCCCTCCCAAATGCAACCATAACTCTTTGGTTCCCACCACATATCTCATGACTCTCTTGGCAGCCTCCTATTCTCTCTTCCTAGGATCATTAAAACTCCTACTTAGTACTCCAACTTTTGTCGCTATGTCCGACTTAGTACAATTCTAAAAGTATATTAGACATCCTACAACCTGCCTGTAAGGCATAGACTTCATAAACTCTCTCTCTCTTCTAGACTAATTTGATCATCTAAGATTATCACTCCTTCTACACACCCATCACTTATTTTCTTCAAGTCCATGGGAGTGGTACAATTTTTTGCCTTTTGCATATAGAATTTCTTAAGCATATTACATATTGTTTTTTTCTGAGTAAGTATAATGATCCTTTTCCCCCTATCTCTTTCCATTTGAATTTCCAAAATATATCTTGCCACCCCTAAATCCTTCATGTCAAATCTGCTTCTAAGATCTTTCTTTAGCTTATTGATTTTTTCCAAAGACTTGCTTAACACCAACGGATCATCCACATATATTGCAATAAAAATCACACCATTCTCATCTTCGAACATATAGATAGAATAGTCAGTGTTGTTCATGATATATCCCAGACCAGTAAACAACTCATCTAGTTTTTTATTCCAATGTCGGGGAGCCTGCTTCAGTCTAAACAAGGATTTTGTGAGCTTGTAGACTTTGCTCTCTTCTCCTTCCTCCACAAACGCTTCTGGTTGTCGCATGAAAATTTCTTCATCTAACTCCCATTGAGGAATGCCTTAATATCCATCTGGTGTATTACCATGTCTTCCGCAACAGCTAGACTGAGGAGAATCCTTACTGATGGGAACCAAACAATTGGAGAAGAAGTCTCCTCATTGTCAATCCTCTCTTTTTGGGTGAACCCCTTGGCTACGAAACAAGCCTTATATCTTTCAATGGTATTATTTGGATTCAGTTTCAGTTTAAACACCCATTTACAGCCAATTAGTTTTCTTTTCGGAGGACAGATCCTAGTTCCCAAGTATTTGCTTCCATGATGGAGGCTATCTTATCATTTATGGCTCTTATCCATCTAGCTTTCTCCGGACTGTTCATTGCCTTTGAGTATGCTTGAGGCTCATTAGGGTGAGATTGCATAGTTACCATATAAGCGGCATATTTTTCGTGTATATTTTTGTTGCTTCTTCTCCCTCCCTCAAAATCCAAAGCTGGAATAGAGGGAAGTCTTAGGTTTCTCCTTACTATCTCATCGGCTCTCCTATCCATGGAAGTCGGTTCGCGTTCCTCCTCTTCTGTCTCCTCGAAGTCCATAGGAATATGTGAGGTTTTTGGTAGATCTCGTGTATCTTGGATCTCCCTTGAACGTGCAATCAGATTGTCACTCATCTCCCTTTCGGAATAAACCAAGTTCTCCTCACTTTCGGACTCAATACTGATTCTTATCTTCTTGGTATATTTGAAGATGTCAAATGATTTCCCTTCATCCATGACAACTAGATGTTTGACCAGAATGATGACTTGTTTGCTAAGTCATAGACTCTATTTCTTTTGACATCCTCATCATATCCTACAAAGTATCAAGTTTTCCCATAGCATCTACTTTCAAGTTCTTCTTATCCGTATCAAGACTGTAAACTTAGTTACCGCATACTTTAAGGTGGGAGATGTATGGTTTCCTTCTAACACATCTCTCATAAGGTGTTATTCCTTTTACGGTTGAGGTAAGGACTCTATTCTTAATTTAGTTGGCACAGTTCATGGCTTCTGCCCAAAATCTCTTCCCTATTTTCTTGCCAGCCAACATACTGTATACACTATCTCTTAGCGTTCAGTTCAACCTCTCAGCTACCCGATTTTGATACGGGTGATATGGTGGAGTTTTCTTGTGGTGAACTCTCTCATCTCTCAAGTATTCCTCCAACGGGTTATAGGTAAATTCTCTCCCATTATTAGTCCTTATTCTCTTAATGGGGGTTCCATGCAACTTCTCACTCCAGGCTTTACTATGATTTGAAGTAAGTTGGAGATTCAGACTTTGTTTTTAGGAAGTAGACTCTAAAGTATCTAGACCAGTCATCAGTTATTATCAACATAAACCTCTTCCCTCCGACCGAAGGTACTTTTGCAAGTCCCCAGATATCTAAGTGGACCACATGTAGTACTTCTCACCTTTATATGTGGCGGCTTTGGGAAAAGGAAGTCTGTGAGCCTTACCTTGAGCACAGTCACTACAATCATCTACCATTTCATTATCTACAAACTAAATGCCTTCTAATACACCAAGCTTCTCATTTCCCTCATCCTATCAAAATGCACATGCCCCAACCGCTTATGCCAAATCATCAACTTTGGAATACCAACATAATAAGCATTTTTCTTTTCATTACTAAGGTTAAGCCTAAACATTCCTTGGCTACCCTTATCTACTGTGAAATAGACTTCATCCCCTTTCTTAGCTGTAAAGACTCCCTCACTAGTGAAGTTGTCAAACTCTTTGTCATCTAACACAGATGTAAAGACAAGATTTTTACTCAGCTGAGTAATATAGAGCACATCTGAGAAAGTGAGTATAGAAGTCTTACCCTCCACTAAGACTTTCAGATCTACCGACCCCACTAGATCTGTAGTAACTACTCTCACATCCCCATACTCTTTCTATACAGTAGGGGTCTATCTTAGCTTAGAAAAGAGATGCGTATCACGACACATATGCATGGATGCACCCAAGTTGATGATCCATCTTTCCTGTGGAGCTTCTCAAATTGCTCTGAGGGCCCACTTCTGTTTGCTAAGGATCTCATCCTCCTCAAGACTCTCGTCAAGAAGAAGCTCCCCGTCCTTTTCCTAAAAGGACTTGTCCTCGGTTTCTCCTTTCACTTTTGTGACCACAAGTGCCTTCATCTTCCTTTCGCAAGAACCCCCTCCAAGGTTCTCTTGGAGCCTCAGCTTTTGCAACTTGACACAATCCGCTATAACGTGTCTCTGTTTTTTGCAAAAGTGACAAAGATTCTTAGGGGGCCTCGGTCCTCCAGACTGATCACTCTCTCCCTTGTATTGTTTCTTTGGATCCTTGCCCCACCGGTTTGTTGTTGCTAGCGCTTGGATGCTCTTTCCCCCTCTCCTAATCTCAATTTTGTTTACCTGCACCAGTACCATCCGGACCAATGTATTCTATTTCCATGAACTCTTAGTCATTTCTTGTACTCGGTACACTATGTTTTTATACTCGTCGGGTGGCTTCATGATGAGAGTGTTAACTTTCGTCTTCATTGTACCTTTCCACCCGGCACTCTCCATCTCCATATACAAACAAGAGAGATCATTGCAGTAGTCTAACATCTTTCCCCTTTTGTAAGTATAATTTCCCAACTTTTGTTCGGCCAACTCCAGCTCCTAAGTCGTAATAGCTCTATAGATATCCACCAAACTCACCCATAACTCCTCGGCCTTGTAAACGTGAAGATGGGGAGTTGCCAAAGTTTTAGTGAGGTGTCTCAGAATGAAGTTTTTGGCAGCCATGTTAGTGTCTTCCCACAGTTGGGTATCGTTCTCCGCTGTCTTTGCGGCCGCTGCTCTGGGTGCCGTGGCAATATGAGCTAGAGGTGTCTCCTTCTCTTTCCCCTTTTCAAACACACTGCCGTCCCATTGTCCACTGACAATACCCCACTATCGTTTTTCACACAAAGCCCTTGTCATCATGGCTTTGTAGTAGATGAAACCAGATTCATTGAAGATGGGTACCCTAGAGGGTGGGCCTACAACTTTCAATTATATATCCTCCATTGGACTTGAGAATTCAGGAAGCATCTACGTAGTTTTTAACTAACCCGCTTTCAATTACAACCACTGTTGCCCATGCAAACAAGTTGACAATATGATTGCACCCATGTGCAATATGGACTCCCTTGAGTCAGTAGCAAAAAGAACTAATTAAAACGGCCAACCAACCGATATGTTATGAGGTGGCAAAGATGCCAATTTATACAAACTCTCAAGGAGAGAGGTGACTATCTACCAAAAAATGCTAAGTCCTAATTCTTTCTAACATCCTCTATCTACTGCAGTACGAACCAATCAGATAAATGTACACTACAAAAAAGTACTACTGCCAATGTAATTTCTGTACGGTCGGTGTACCACAAGGCCATTAAGTGGACAAGTGTCTATATTTTACTTGTCCTTATGTTCGTCGGAATTCCCGCGACCAAATGTTATCTCTCCACGTGGCATTTGGTCATGTCATGTCGCAAAACGCCAAAGTGACTATTTTGGGGTCTTGGCGGTGATACGCGCCGTTAGATAAAAACCAAGATTAAATGTTAGCCATTAAAGCAAATGTTCTATTCATTTGTTTCGTGCAAAATCATGTTCGCAGTGTATATTAACAGTTCTATGTCCCTTCGTTCATATTCTCGTTAATCGAATTAAAGATCTGAACACAGTTTAAATAGAAATCACACCCCATGTAATGTATCGAGCTTTAACGACAGACTGATTAAAGTTGAGGCCTACGCCTCGCTCTGCTAGTCGGAGGTTCGAGTCCTGTCGAACTCAACCTTTTGTTGAGAGTGACTTAAGTCACTCTTTAGTCCTGCCTAATGGAGCTAAGGCAGCCATGGCTCCACTACTCTCTCTCTTCGTCAGTGACTACAACAAGTATAGGGGAGAGGAAAGTGGTGGAGGCAGACTGCCTACGCTTTTTCCTTTTTTTTTCTACTCAGCTATTCAAACTTGGAAAATACTTCATAGATTTAGTAATTTCAACAGTGTCATGTGCAAATCTTAAGATTTTTCGTTGGTTTTGCATCATGACATGTAGCTTATTCCTCCAGCGTGTCACCGTTTTTTTTTTTTGTGTTTGCCAACCCACCTCCTCGAGTTGGGTTGAAAGTTACAGGGGAAATTGAAGCGAACACCTCGCAGATGAACATCCGACGGTCAGTATTACCTCCAACACCTTTGAAGAGAATCGCCAAGATCCTTTGTAATGTTGTTTTTTGTATAAAAACAAAATAAGCAGTATGGTTTGGTACAGCTAGTCGCGGATTTTTGTAAACTACCCCACTTTCGTTTGATGGAACGTCACCCTAAGTTCAGCTTAACGCTTTGCGATTGCATTCCATTTTTGCGGCTAAGTTAATGTCATTATGTGCTCGCACAGTGGAGGTCACGTGAAGTGAGAAACTACCTGCTCGCAACCATTTTATTTACATGCGGTTGCCGCTGTTTTGTTACCTGTAAACTTTGGCTGGTCGTGTGAACTGTTTTTTGTTTATGACTGTCGACGTTCGCAAGTGGGACAATTTTTTAAACCGTCGTTACAATATTTCGCTTGTCAAAGTTTTTCGATGGATTGACCGTCAAATCTGAACTCAAAGGTACATAACTTGTACTAATCTGTACTTCAAATGTACAATTTTTGAAAACTAGACCGCGAATCGTAATTAGAGTAAATAACGCTGATTCGGTCGCCCCAAATTTTGACTCTATCATGTGAAATAGAGTAAATGATTCTAAATTTTCAATATATATTTTTAAGCTAAGGTTTAATTAGCGTTTTATTAGTCTAATAGACGTTCGTTTTAAATAGTGTGGAGTACGGACGACGTCCGAAAGTGCAAAATTGTACTTTTATAAGTAAAAAGGTACAAATAATGATTTAATCCAGGCCGTTATCATGTAATTGTGTTTTAACAAACCGCATAGTGCAAACGTCATAGTGACGATACTGTACGTATTGTCATATTCTGTACGAATACCTTGTTTACAGTATAAAAATTAGCGTGCCAAATTAGAGTACTTGAATAAATTAGAGTAAAATTCCTCTTTGAAAAAGTTCTATCACACAAATTAGAGTTCATAACTAATTATTATTTTGTCTTTTTTTACTCTAATTTTTTCTTTACTCTAATAAAGATTCGCGGTGTACCTGCGCGCAGCAAAAATTGTCTCTGCGATTCGCAATTCCCTTCGTTAATTGTGTGAACAGCAGGAATAAGGTAAGACAAAGAAGTACGGAATAGCATCCATTCATAATTTGAGTGGACCACTTGACAAAAACGTTCGTCGAAACAGATTTACTAATCTGATTTAGCATAGACAAATCAATTTATAGATTACCCATAAGTTTAAAAATATACATAATTTTAAGTTTTGTACGAGTTTAAAGGGCCCAAACAGAAAATGATCATTTTCGGCGACATTTTGAAATTTGTCACTTTCAGACTATATTTTCTCATTTTCTAGCTAATTTTTGTCCGTAAGCAGCCATATTTTGTCCGCTGACTTTAAGGTCCTTCATCTGATTGCAACGTGTTCGTTTTTGGGACTTACAACAGAGTCTAGTTTTTGTCCTTGACATTCTGAACAAACAATCTTGTCTTTTCTGCACTGGTTGCAGACAATGACAAAATTTTAAGCAAATCAAGTGTTCAAGTAGGTGACAACTACGAACAGTCTGAAGTCTGAACGCAGCCACAAGTATTTCTTAACTTTAGTTGACGCATGTTGACAAAATTGCCGTCTTGTCATACCAGCTGGACAGCAGCTGGCCGCCCTTTGAGTTTAGAAACCCTAGAAACTCAGAATTCGCATGACTGGAAGGTCTTCTCCTTTCACACCAAAATTTTCCGCTGTCCAAAATGCTGACGTGGAAATCTCAAAATCTAAACTGGTTGCATGCAGTGTACGGTTTGTGACAGAAGCAGCGCAAGAAGACAAACTGGTAGTTTTGTGTATCGGTGAAAACTTAAAGCGGTAACACCGATACCGATAGTTATCGGTTGTCGAACGGTCAGAGGTCCCGATATATCGGTCCAGAACCAGCAAATTCCATATCGGCGATAACTTAAAAAATATATAGTACGCATACTATAGTACTTTCTAATGTACCGTATTACATCATTTACATTATATAGCGTGGTATGCCACGTGTAACAATCTGTTCCGTATCTATTTAACTATAAATTATTACGGACAGCGCAGCACGTAAACGTAGACAAATTTAAAATAATACTTTAAAGTCCTAAACGAAACGAAAAAATTAAAATACATTGTAAAATTCAAGAATCAAACTTTTCAAGAAAAAAAACGAACATACGAACAGAGTAGACTCAACACATATGTCAGACTGCCTCAATAAACAACAACATAATTTATCAATAAGGTTCGTACAATTATCGCCGATAGTTATCGATATCAGCGTTATCGCTGATAATAACCGATAAATATCGGTTATTTATCAGCAATAACACCGATGGCAATATATCGTACCAGTATATCGCTATTCAGGTACCCAAAAAAAAAGGTCCATATCGGTTATCTACAAATCCTTATCGATACACAACACTACAAACTGGGATGGAGACCGTGTATCCTTATTAGCGCCGATTTTTTTTCGGCACTTAAAACATCTTTTCTCCGTACACATATGCCGGATTGTGGATCTGATGGTTGTGATTGATTGGTAAGATTCTCAACTTCCGATTGACGGTCTCAAACTGAAAATCGGATAAGTATGTATGGAGAAAGATGTTTTGAGTGGCGAACAAATTAAAATCCCTAATAACAATTCCAGGTGGTGATGTCTATCCCAGTGACCCAATTTCCCGAATCTTGCAAATGTACAAATGTGCACCGCGAATCGCTATTAGTAGTGTTGGGTATCGATGACCATTTGCCGATATTCGATATATATCGAATTTCGGTTACCCGATAATCGATGTATCGCTTCAATATATCGAAAATACCAAAATCGCGATATATCGCCGATATATCGTATCGGCGATATATCGAAGCATTAAAAAAAAAACAAAAAAACAAAAATCACAGGTCATCAAAGTCACGTGCCTTCAAACAAGGTGACCGTAAAATCTTTGCCGAAAAGACATACAGTTTCTCCTTGAAAGTCAGCTGAGTGAAGGAGATCTTTGAGGTACATTGACGCGGTACACTTGCGAAGTACACGTACATAGTACGCAAATACGGATTTCCATACGAAAATGGTCGGTTTTGAAATTTTTGACGATTTTAGAGATTTGATCATCAACTTACAATGAACCACTCAAATCAAAACATGTATGTAAAAACTTGTTTACAGACGTTACGTAATACTAAAATTTGGTTGTCCGTACTATTACAGAGACCACCTGATGTAACCATACCCTTAATAGTGGTAATTATATGGAATTTTAGAATATATTTTGTCGCTACATTTTATTTTACCTTTATTACCAATTAAAACACGTACGATTCATGTGATCGACAATTTGTCATTTTCGCGAAAATAACATACTATATAAAAATATTAAATAGACAAAAATATATATATATTCATAATTTATATTGTCTCGGTACGATATATCCATATTTTGCCGATCGATAAATTTCGCTGTCAAATCGCTATGATTCAGGATACCCAACACCGCTATGTGTAAAAAACTTCGCCCAAGTATTTTTTCTGTAACTTTTTCCCGTTGGAGGACCAATAAGAAGTTGAATCTATTACCTCTCAATCGCAACCGTCAGATCCCCAATCCGACAAGTGTGTACGGAAAATATGATGTGACACCTACAAAGGATACTGCTCCAATTGACTGTCGATGTGGTGCGGTTCTTGCCGTAGATGAAAAAATACCGTTGTACGGAATAGTGTCGACCATTGCAGTGCAGTGCAGCGACGAGAAAATGAGCATTTTTTATTACGCTTTTTGGGAAGGTACAACAGTATGTACGACGGCGTAACATTTTGACACGTGTTCCCGATCCACGTTAGGGAAAATATCCGTTGTAGCGAAGATTCCCTCTTTAGCCAGAAAAGTTAACTGGTATCCTATTATCACCGGGGCATTTATAACTTTTTGCCCATCCAGATGATTTCCCAAAACTCATCGAAAAACGGGTCTTGTTCACTTTACTCCGATTGAAGGTGTTTTGTGACACGTCACACGCTTCGTGGTCATCAAACATAGGCGCGGAAAAAAGCCTGCGGTTTTTAAAACTTAGAGCGTTGTTCCATTATGCGGTCTTTGTAAAGATCAAAAAATTGTTTACTGAAGCGACCTTTCCATTTTGTCCGATCAGTAACCGACATTTTATTTGCGTGGCACACTTTGATTGGATCCACGTAGTAGATTAATTAGATTTTGCTAATCTTCAAAGAATCTTTGACAACAAAGTATGACCACATATTTGTAACAACGAAAGTAAAAAGTGACTCGTACCATGTATTGAATAAAATCTGTACGGGCGGACGAAATCAAAGATTTGTAAAAGCGTACCAAAATGTCAGAATGGTTAGTGGATGGCGACAGACGCGCGAAACAATCTCCTTCAAAGATTTTCTTTTGGCTTTCGGTGGCCTCGCATCCTCCCTAGCGTAAGGCACATGTCATATGCGACGTATACCCACCTGGTCGTGCGGTCGTCGTGGATTTTTGTTCACTTTTCCACGAGGCACGATGTTATACGTTCATGCGCTTAGAATTAACCTACTCCGGGTCACTTGTTGTGAATTGAAAGTGTTAGATGATGGCGTATCCGATTCTATATTCGACGGCCCACATTTACACCCATGAACGTGGAGAATCAAGTCACTCATTCAGTATGTTTATTTTTCTGACATTTCTACTTTTATGGTACGGCAATTTACGAAACAGTACAAAATTCAGTAAATAACGACATTTTTCCCCTAATGGAACCTCACCCTTACTTATACACGCGAAAACAATGAAATATCTGTTCGGAAGTTGTTTTTGCTTTGTCAGCTTTTGGTTTTACCGTCGAACATTTTCAAAGAAAGACGCAACCTTAACCCGACTTCAATATCCTCAAATGTTTTGAGGAAGTTCTATTGTACTGTTTCCCGGGAACTTCTGAGAACAACAAAGTCGGTGCTCGGAAAGTCGTACATTCTTTGAACGCCCGTCTGTTGCGGAAGTGTATTTTTTTTTCGTTGAGAATGGGTTATGACTCACTACAGTACTGTAACAACTTTCCTTTTAGACAAAAAACTTGACTAATAAGATTTTGTAAAAACCATTACTATTTTGTTACATACAACAAGGTTAAAGAAGGGCTCTAGCGGAAAAGCTCTTCATGTGAAACTGCATTGAACTACCGTGTCGTTTACTATAGCACGTCGGTGTGGAAATATAGCGCATCGTATCAAATCGCATCGCATAGTATCGAACAGTAGCGCATCGTATTGCATCTCATCGTATTGCATCGCATCGCATTCTATCGCTCCATGGTGTACATCGTCATACGCATCACCGCCACATCGTAGTGTGACGTGGTCGATGTACCTCGACTTTGTCACGTCGTTCGTCCATATACGGCCATGCGATCCGAAGCAACACATGCTCCTATAATAAAAGAATGGAGATTTACTAAAACTGACCATCGTTAGTACGGTTAGATACACTACACCGCGCATCGTTATTAGTGTCAACGACTCTAATATGGGTTCTTAAAATTTTTATTTTTTTCCAAAATTAGTGTACATGATTTTTGAAATTAAATAAGCAACGCTATTTAAGGAAGTGGACCATAATCTGCCACGGTACTCGCACTAAATTAGAATTGTTAACATCAATTTTGTTTTCACACTATTTAAACCTTGACACTAATAACGATGAGCGGTGTACAGTAATTAGGGGCCTCTTTTTCTTTTTCTTTTCTGGCCGAAATCGTCAAGTAAAAAAACAAATACCTAATATCTGTCTTTTTCGGTTACCAAATACCGTAAGTCAATTTCA
Organism: Zygnema cylindricum; assembly: GCA_037447655.1. Classification (NCBI taxonomy): domain Eukaryota; kingdom Viridiplantae; phylum Streptophyta; class Zygnematophyceae; order Zygnematales; family Zygnemataceae; genus Zygnema; species Zygnema cylindricum. The sequence goes on along the minus strand of JBBHKE010002407.1, from coordinate 2,817 downwards.
AAAACAGATTTTCAGCTCCTCAAGCGTGCGAAATCCCGCCAGATCTTAAAGTCAGACGCCGTTTTGACCGTCAGATTTACATGCCTGTGATAGATGGACGGTCAGAGATTACGCCATGTTAACGGCCACGTATGCTGCTCGATTATTGTCAAATTGAAATCGGACGGCTGAAATGTTTCTAATCGGATTCTTTATTGTTTGGCCAAGAACTGAGCCAATAGAAGTACAATGCTACACATTGTATCGCTATTAGTAGTGTTGGGTATCGGGTAGTTTCATATCGCGATAATTTCGATATTCGATATATCGAATATCGATCGAGCAGATTCCTCGATATATCGTACCGGGACCAACATTAATTATCGCGATATATATCGCAAAAATTGCATATCGGTACAGTCAGAGTACGGAAAACTGTACGAAAAAGAGTACGGAGAATCGTACGAAAAATCGTACGGGCATTGTTGCCCCCCCCCCCCCCCCCCCCCCCCCCCCCCCCCCCCACTGAGCGGGGGGGGGGGGGGGGGGGGTTTGAAAAAAATTGGTAAAATTTTCATTTTCGATATATCGTCGATACGATATATCGGCGATATATCGCGATAATTTGAAATTCGATATATCGAATATCGGGTACATGAAATTCGATATATATCGAATATCGGCAATGGGTCCTCGATACCCAACACTAGCTATTAGTGCTGATAATTTTTTTGCCACTTTAAAGTTAAATTTCTTTTTCTCCGTACACACTTATCCGACTCAATTTGAGACCGCCAATCGGAAGCTGAGAATCTTAGCTTTCAATATCGACCGTCGAATCTACGAACCGACAATCGTGTACGAAAAAATGTTTAAGCTTTAAAGAGACGAAAAAATATAAACACTAACAACGATTCACGGTATACATTCTTTTTGAAACTTTACGGTGTGCGGTTGACGGCGAACGCTATATTTTTACACGTGCGATCGTTTATTTTATAAGGCCGCAAAAGTCTGTAAAGTACGAAATATGGAAAAAGTCCATCGTGGAAGGTAAAATACTAAAATAGTTGTTATTTTGTTTTTGGTACGTTGCAGACACGACAAAATTACAAAGGGAGACTTTGTCGTTTCCTAGAAATCTACGATTTTGCGCGTCGAATTTTTGTACGCTGGCTGAACGATCTAAAAAAAGTATGACGAGATTTCTGCCACAGGAGATTATCGCTGTCGCTATCCGACAATCCGTACTATGCTCGACAAGTCTACTGTCCAGCTGTAACATTGACAGCTCATTTGTACGAAGTTTAGTCCTTCCTTCACTTGGAAAAGGCATAATCCAGACAGAAACCAGACAATAGTTGACTTCACAAAATACAGTAAATTTGTCTTTTTTTATACAGACAGCTAATCTGCTGCAACATGTCAGTTGTCAGATTACAAAAGATTTGGGGGTTACGACAGATAGGATTCATAAACAGTGGCGGTGACTGTACCCTATTTTTTGGCTTTATTGGAATAGGCTTTCCCGGATAGGCGGATAATGGATGCTAATAGACAAAAAGTTAAATTAATGGTTGAAAATTGCCGTCCAATTCAAGCCAGGTTAGAACCCGTAATGGCTTATTATAGAAGACAAATTTACTTTCTTTGAAGTGCTGAACCACATAAGTTGTACTTCTATTTTGTAATTTTTTTGGCGGAATTCACGAGGCTGAATCTGCCTTTACCAACGAAAATGATTTGCACAGATTTTCGGATGATAAGACAAACTACTCTTAACCACTGATTTTGTATGTTCTGCTCAAATGTACAAAATCGTACGTGTGAATTTTGCACGTGTGAGAATCATACGTAAACATCTTAACCACTGTTGCATGCGTAAAAAAAAATTCCAGTTGTCTAAAAAATCAAAAAGCGGCAGATGTTTGTCGTTTATACACGTGTTAGCTTAAGTTTGTTTCAATTTATAATTTCTAGGTGGGAGCTATTTTTGCCTTTTTTCTTTTCTTTCGCCTCATAGTTTCTTATGTACCTATTAGTTGCACCGAATTTTGTGCATTTTGTACGAAAAAGTACAACAGGCGTAAACTTTTAGAACCGAACGTCAAATTTTTCGGTGTTTATACGCGGATCTACGTTCTGGATCTAGAAAAGACAAAATTATTGATTCCCTAAATTTTTTGACAGTGTGAACAGTCTGTTGAAACGTGGCATGTTCCTTCTACCTGCCAAATTAACCGTGACATACTCCAGCTGGCGATAACTCGTACGGAATTTTCCTCTACGGAGATGGATTCATTATCACCGTCCATGCCGGAAAAAAACTCATTATCATGACGATTTGTCTTTTTGTGAATCACACCTAAATCTGCGTGTGAACACCGACAATATTAATTGGCCTTTTATGAAAAATATGACTTGCGACTCTCGTACCTTTGTGTACGTGGCACGCGGAATATTTGTACGGTTAAAAAAAGTTCATAAGGTACAAAGAGGCGCAAATAGCATAGATGTCCTATGCGCATAAAACGCACGGATCGTTATTAGAGTAGGAGTTTTTTTAGCGTATAGGAATAATTACCGTTATTAACGCTAATTGAGAATTTGGAAATTTTCAAATAAATTGTCTACTCTAATTAAGAGTTAGGGTTTTTAAATAGTATGATAATTCTATTTGAGAATTTGAAAAAAAAAAGGTACCCGAATTAGCGCTAAATACGCTAATAACGATTCACGGTGTAACGAATACTACGTAGAGTGCGCATAAAACAATTTCAAATTTTATAAAATTCGAAGTAAAATTGTACGGTTTTTGACTTTCAAATTTCAAAAATT
>JBBHKE010002406.1:35772-51772 GCA_037447655.1 Zygnema cylindricum | reverse complement strand
AATTGTACAATTGAAGTTAAAGGATTGTATTTTGATGATGCGGTATCAAGTGGACCGTACGTATGTGATGTCGGTTCATGACGTGGTTTCGTCCTCAAGTGACTAATCAAGTTGATACTCAGTACGCAGATTTTACGGAAGCGTCGATGTAAATATTTGGTTGAACATTGATTTGTCTTTTTGTGAATTAATTATTAGTGTAGATTTACTCACTTTGACATACCTTGAAGTATTCGGGTATACCAACATTAATAGAGATAGCTGGTAGATAGCGTACGGTTGATATGCCTCCGTACATTCAGCAGTAAGCTCTTGTATATATTGTAGGACATAGTCATTTCAGGACATAGGAACTTTTGGACCAAAAACTGTTTATGGTGTTTTTGCTAATTTTATCTGAGGATTACTCTCAGATGTGTTGGCAGAATTATCCGAAATTCTGCATGTGTGTTCCTCTTTATATTTTTAATATTGTCACAGATTTGCAGGCTTATTGTGTGCCTAGTCTGTGTTTTACTTCATTGTGAAGTTAGACTGTTTTATCAAAGTTCTGGCAGACTGTTTTTCTGCAACTTTGACTAGATGATGTGATCACTCTGTTTATTATATTTGTCTGAAACTTTGTGAGGTTATTCTATAGCCTAAATACTATCTGTTAATGTAGTTTCAGCTTGTTCTGTTATTTCTGTAGAATTCTGTGTTGATTCAAAGTAGGCTGTTTTTGGGTAGTCTGTGGTGCTTCCGAGGGTGAATCCATGGCTAGAAATGGCTATGGACAACAGGTTATGGGCCCACACCCATGGCTACCCATATTTGATGGATCTAACTATCACTACTGGAAATGTGTGCTCGAGAGCTACTTCGAGATGATGGAGCTAATGGATGTGGTGGATGGTACTCTGACCAAAACAACAAGTGGATGGGAAAAGAAGAACCGGGAGTGTCTAAGGGTTATCAAGAACTCCTTGACTGAAAAATTGGTAATGTCATACCTAAGTTTTAAAAGTGCAGCTGAATTATGGAAGTGCTTAGAATGTACGTTTGCAAAGACTTATGTTTATCATTGGCTTAGTAGTGTTACCAAAATAGTTGAATACAAGTATGTAGGAGGTAGTATGGAGAAACACTGTAGTCAATTGGAAGTATTATTTGTAGAAAATGAGTTGGCAGGAGGAAACTTTACATATATTCAACAAGCTCTCTTGTTAATGAAAAGCCTACCTAAAGAATATAAAAGTGCATTAGATAGATTGACTTTAATTGATAAAAATGATTGGAACTTAACTCTAGCAAGAAGATTTGTTTTAGATGAAGAAGATTGGAAAAAGTTTTTCGAAGGGAAAATGGAGGTCTCTAAGTCTCACTTTCAAAAAATTAGAAGTAATAGCCGAAATGGACATGTGACACGGAGATACATATTCGCGTGAGCGACGACGTCCGTACTTTTGTTTTTGTCCCAGATTTTGGAGTGACGCAACGTACAATTTCAAGACATTAATTGCGCGACGTATGATTTGGAAACGTTGGTGACACGGCGTACGGATTCAAAATGTTGGTGACGTGACGTACGATCTCAGCACATTGGCGACGCGACGTGCGATTGCAAAATGTTGGCGACGCACGCTCATTGGTTGTATTTTAAGTCGTGAACCTATGTAGGTTCATGCATTTCCAAATAGTTAGGAAGGGTTTTAATCCGCAGATTGTGAATTTTGTTATGTAGGCATATGATTCTGGTCGCTTATTGGCCAGGACCCAAACTAGTCGTAAATTGTATAGTGAAGTACTCTCACGTGATTGGTTAGTTAGCAAATGTCAATAATTAGTACTTTGGATATTTCGTTAGTACTTAGGTGATTACGTTAGGTTTGTACTCTCATAATATGAGAGTACAGGAATTGGTCGAAGAGGATTTAGATTTTTCTGTCTTTTTCCCTTGTTTTTTTCCTTAGTCAAATTGTCAACTTTTTCTGCCTTAGTTTTTTGAGAGCTTAGCTTTTCTCTTTCCTCATTAAACTTTCATTGTAAGACCTACAAGTTAATTCACTCGGTTTCGGCCAGAGTCCGCACGGTTTCCCTTCAACAACCTCTTTAGTGTGGATTCTGCCTACTTTCTTAGGCTGTTTCTGAACCTTTGTGGATGCCTTTTGTGAATTAGTGTTTGACTTTTTCTTGTCTAATTTTCGTTGCCTTGGTTGGAGTTTGCTTGTGGTTTGTTAGAATCCGGTTATCTCAGATTCTCTATAGCTTCCAATTGTTTGTTTTCTATTATCATTTTCTGCAATTGGTTATAAGTGTGTCAAAATCCGGTTTTCTCGAATTTTGTGCAGATTTTTAACATTGCTTTCTTGTATTTTCTTGTTGCTATTTTACTTGTTTGTTAGAATTCGGTTATTTCGGATTCTCTCATATTTTCATTGCTTGTTTTCTTGTTGTAATTTTCTGCAATCAGCGTGCCAGGATCTGGTTATCTCAGATTCTTCGAAGATTTTTATTGTTGTTTTCTTGCATTTTTCTGGTTTTATTTTCTTTATTCGAAATCCTAGACCTAACTCCTCTAAGGAATACGCCCAGACCGTGGAGACAAGTGGCTACCCATCGGCTTAGTATTCTTGTACAAATCATAAATGGATCTCTCTCTCGGCTTCCCACTCACCTTCCACCTTTTATCCTTTCTACCTGTTATTTCCTTTTCACATTGTCATATTCATTTTTGCTTTGTATTATAATTCTTTTTGCTTCGTGATCTACTTTGTTGTTGTCTATTCCACGTTTTCTACTCGCCTGGTTAGGTTGCATGTTTCTTGGTCTGATTAGACACATGCACGACAAGATATATATCTATATATATATATATATATATATATATATATATATATATATATATATATATATATATATATATATATATATATATATATATATATATATATATATATATATATATCGCATTCGATGATCGTCTTATGGATGTCCTCCACACTTTGTTGGGCCGTGGAGCTTTCGATCGCGAGTCTGGGACCGCGACACGCATCCAAGCCTCTCTTCCACTCTCGCCCGGCGGTTTGGGTTTACTCTCGACGGTGCGTGTTGCTCCAACCGCCTATTTGGGAAGTTGGTGCCTTGTTGCTTCCACTATTGTCTCTCGTTTTATGGATGGGGACACTCCTATTTTTGCGGCCGTGGTTCACCGTGTTTCAGATGGTGAGCTCGCCTTCCAACGGTCCTTTTTGGATGCATCATGTTCTCTTAATCTGTCTGCTATGGAGAACATGCCGATGTTTTCCACTCTTGTTAAGACATCAGTTGCGCGTGTTCAAGAATCCATTTCTGATTGGGTTGTCGCCGCTATTAAATCCCAGCTTCTCGAGGCGTTTCCTTCCAATTTTTCGCGTGCACGCTTCCTGTCTTGTGGTGGACCTGGCTCTGGAGCTTGGCTATTGGCTATCCCAGGCTTATCCACTCTTCGTTTCACCCCGGCTCAGTTCACGACGGCCCTTACGTTCCGGCTTGGCCTCCCTCACCCACCTTTGCTTGGCTCACTTGTTTGCTCATGTGGCCACGTTCTCGAGCCCGACGGGGTCTATTTGCTTCGTTGCTCCCACGGGGGCGAGTTAATTCAGGTGCACGACATGATTTGAGACACCATCGTTACTATTGCTTCTGAGGGGGGATTTTCTGTTCGCCGGGAGATCTCTCACATTATTCCTTCGCGTCGGATTGATCTTGTATTACTTGATGGTGCGCGTCGTACATTTGGTGACATTGTTGTGGCGAACCCTTGCTCGGCATGTGGGAGTGGCCGCTCATGACGCGGCTAAAAGGAAGGAGTGTGATTATGCTTATCGCGATGCTATGGATGGCTTCATTCCGATGGCGGTCGAGATATTTGGTTGTTTGGGTGTGGCTTTGGATGAGTTTTTCCGTACTTGTGGTCGGCGCTCGTTCGAGAGGCGGGGACCTAGGAGCCCTTCTGTTTCAGTCCTTACTTCTTTTTTTCGTCAACGTTTTTCCGTGGCCCTACAACGGGTGTTGGCTTCTATATTACTTCAATCGTTTATTACCGTTATGGATCGACGGCGTGTTCTGGAACTTCCTCCTCGTGCTCCTCCGGGATTCGGGGACCTACGTGGTTGCTTTTGGTAGATTTTTAGTTATGTTGGGAGTTTTTTTTTTGTTTTTTTTTTTTTTTTTTACGTGTTAGATTTTTCCTTTGATGTTTTGCTTGCTGGGTTTTGCTTTTTTGGGTATTTTCGATTTCCTTGCCATCCTTTCGTATTTTCGTCGGTTTTTCCTTGATTTCCTTTTTGTTTATTCCCTTGTCATGTGGTTCTTTCAGTTTTAGAAATGCTACTTCAATTTGTTCCTATGGACTCAGATGGTTTACCAACGCGCTTTTTAATGAAGTCGCCCCCCTCTATCACCTATATATATGTATATATATATATATATATATACATATATATATACATATATATATATATACATATATATATATACATATATATACATATATATATACATATATATATACATATATATATATACATATATATATATACATATATATATATATATATATATATATATATATATATATATATATATATATATATATATATATATATATATATATATATATATATATATATATATATATATATATATATATATATATATATTTACATATATATATACATATTAATGAATCCAAAAATACATATATATATATTCTCTCATATGTCATTTTTTCGAGTACTTTTTCCAGGGACCTTTATTAAAATTTTCAGCAATTAAAAAAAAATTTTTTTAACATCCATACTAAAGGACGAAACAAAATGTCAAGGGCTTTTGGCAACTAAATAAACTTAAAACAAATTGTTTTTATCTAAATTTTGGAGAATTTGAGTAGAAAAACACATTTCCACAATTGTTGATTTTGGACAAAGATAAAATAAAATGGATCAAAAGTCCAAAAACGACAAAGCATTTAAAAAAAAATAATAAATGACGACGACAATAATGAAAAAATGTTTTTTTTTTCCTTAACGATACTAAACAAAACTAGCGAAGTACAAAAAAGATCGAATGATCGTCACACAAAAGAAGTATGTTGTTTAAAAACACAGTGATTATAAGCTTTTAAGCTTTTTAGGGTTTCTGAGAGTTTTCTTTATTTTTCTTTATGTTTAAATTTCTTAAAATTTCTTTTTTAAGGCATGTATTTTCACATTTACTAAGATTCTTTTCATTTTGCACAATGGTTCTGAACTTTCCAAAAAGTTGTTATTTTACAATGTTAATTTGTCAAAAAAAAAATCAAAATTTCACAGATTTCAAGTTTTTAACCATAATCAACAACTTCAAAAACTCAAATAATTATTCTTGCAAAAATATCTCAACAATAATGAAACCTATAACGGACATTCAAACGGTTAAAAAAAAAAAGATGCTCACAAAGAGACAAAATCTATTTTTCAAAAATGTCAATCAATATGGAATACAAAAAATTGAAACTTGAATAAATAAAATTGAAAATAAATCTCTCTAAAATAGACCATTCATAGCCTATGGAAAAATCATACAATCATACTCATATTCATATTTATATTATGTTTATGTTTATATTTGTGTTTGTGTTAGTTTATTTATATTGGTTTATAAATTTGAATAATAATTTATATTGTTATTTACATATATATTATATTTTAGTTTATTCATGCTTAAGGAGAAAATTCATTAACTCTAAATCGAACATACATACTATTATATTTGTATCAAATATTTATAGTTCTATTTACATTACATAATATTAGGTTATATTCATGTTTTTTAGAAAAATTCATAATCTCTAAATAATTCAACTCAACTTAACAATATTTACAAATCTTGTCATTTTATACATCATACAAATTTTCTCTTGTTCAAAACCTAAAATTCCCTAAGCTCTTAAATTTGTAAAAAAAAAAAAAAAAAAAGCTCATCAGAAAATTCAAATTTGTTACCATTTTCTAAGATGAATCGTCTTCGTATTCTCCCGTCTTTCTAAACCTAAGTTTTCTCATCATTTCTTTATCTTTTTTTTGAACTCTTTTTGCGATCTCCGGACCGTCTTTAACCATTTGTCGTCTCCCAACTTCAAGGAGAGAGAGAGAAAAAATTAACCAAAAAGCATGTGAGACTACATAGAAAGTCTTGGAACCGTTACCGTTACCGTTACCTAAAACGGACCGCGGATTCCCGTAAGAGTTCCAATTCGAGATCGCCAAATGTCGTTTATTTGAAAATGGGTCCATAAAATAAGCTAGAAATTCACAAAAACATGAATGAGACTCGAAAACAAACTCAAAATTTCACAAAAACAAAAAAAAAGTCAAAAACATCAAAAGCATTTGAAAAAAAGTAGCTTCATATCGCGGTTTTTTTAACTTTTGTATATGATTCTATACTTCATTTCACTTAAAATCGTCCATTTCAAAATTGGAATTGAAGTAATAATAAGTTTTTAAAAGCAACAATTGCATAACAAATAAGAGTTTTATAACAACATAACAAAAAAAAGGTGTTTCTTATTCGTCTTTGAAACCTTATTACACTTTTTTTGCTAACTTCAAAAGAATAGAAGGAAAACAAAAAAAAAAAAAAACAACAACAAAAAAATAGCAAAGAAAACATCTTCTTGTCATTGTAACAATTTCTGTTACAATTTGTGTTTTGTCTTTTTGTGCTCCAAGTAAAAAAGGATCCCAAATCTAAGAGCAAAAAAAATCATATTGAAAAATAAAAACAATAATAATAAAATGAATTTAGTTTTTGAAAATGACATTGACTTAAAAAAAAATTAAAAAAAATTCTAACGCCTCTGAAAAACCCTAAATGACTGCCATTCGTTAAGGAAAAAAAGTCTTGAAATCCTGAATGTTACTGAACCCTAGAGTTTTGAAATTAAAAAACCATGAACCCTACAATTCTGATTAGAACAATAATAATTATAATAATAATAATAATAATAATAATAACCTTCAGAATATTTTCGAACCATAAAAAAAACATGGTAAATTCTTGAACATTTCAAAACAAATATACCTTTTTGTCCCATATTTTTTCAATAAGACTGAGTTATCCGTTCGCTAAAATTTAAAATAAAAGTGCTTTGAATTTACTTATCTTACCAATTATCTCGTACCAAAAAATTCCTTAAAATTTGTCTCGTCCAATTATCAAATAACAACAGGCAAAAAAAAGTACAAAAAAAAAAAACTAAAAAAAAGATAATAGACCTCCCTCGCCTTTCCACCATCTACAGATAAATAACTGTAAGAAAGCTTAAACCCACCTTAGCCGTACAATCCGGATATTCCGTACAGCATGGACGAAACGAGTAAAGTACGATCCGTACAATTACTGAACAACTCGGCAACAGCTCTCTTACAATCCGTACAAATCCTACAGAATTCAATTTTTTGCTGATTTTACAGCGCTTGATAAAGCAGAATTTCAACATTTCCTACAGTATTGGAAATGCAGCGTATTGCATATCGGTTTTTTCGACCCTCGATGTGCCGATGCGCTTTCGAGTCAATATGTACGGAAAACTCGATTTTTGTTTTTACGTTAATTAAGGTTTTGGTGAATTAGCGTTACGGTCAAGTTCAATCAGGAGAAAAGTGGGGTAGTTTACAGAAATCCGCGACTATCCTTACTAAACCGTACCGCTTATTTTATCTTTATACGGTAAACAACATTACAGAGAATCTTGCCAATACTCTCCGAAGGTCTGGGAGGTAACAGCGACCGTCGGATATTCATCCTCGAGGCGTTCGCTTCATTTTTCTCTGTAGCTGCCAACGTACCTCAAGAAGGTGGGTTGGCAGATATAGAACAAAATTAATCGCGACACACCCGACGATAAAACTACATGTCACGATGTACAACCAATGAAATTTGATAAAATTTGCACATAACACGCGCTTTCGAAAATACAACCGAAAGTAAAAATGTAATTTCGTAACTCTCCCTTGTCACTCTATTTTCGGTACCTTTTGTTGCCACACTATTTTTGTCAAAAGACTTTCGTTATGTTCGAAAAGAGAAACCCTACAAAATGAGCTGGTGTAGTAGACTGGCTTCTGCAAAAAGTATAACAACCTTCTGTCGTATGATGATTTCGTACGCAGGTACATGGTACGCAATTGAAGATTTGATGTAAATTTTGTCTGTGCTAAAAATCTTAAGGATATTCAAAATCGGATTGTAGACGTGGTGCCAGTCAATTTAGAACATAGTTCAAAAGTAGGCGTTTTTTGGTAGGCCTTTTGTAGGCCGCCTTTAGCGTAAGTTGTGTTACGAGCTTTCCATGTGATCTTCTTAAATCGCTACTTTCATCAGTGACCGTCCGATCGTCCGAATCTGACGATAGTCCTATCGTAAGTTGTGTTATGGGCTTTTCATGTGATCTTCTTAGATCGTTACTTTCATCAACGACCGTCAGATCATCCGAATCTGACGGTTTAAATTAAAAGTCGCTCAAAACTCACAGAAAAAGATTTTTTTGTCCGGTTTTTTTTTCAAATTTAGACATGACGTTTAATTCTCTATCGATCCATGCGCAACTCAACCCTGTTACTATTTTATTTCATTTTGCGGCCAATACAATATGGGTCTTAAGGCCATATTGTATGTTTTGCATACAAAAGGCATATTGTATGGGCATACGGTCACCTACTTTTGAACTATGATTTAGAATACGTGGATTAAAAACTCTTGGTGATGGAACATCGACTCTCAATCAACCCGGCCCGTAGAGTTAGCCGTACGATTACAAAAACGACTGATGGAACTTGACCCTAACTGCTGTGATGTAAAACAATCAAGTTGCCAAAGCACATAGGCCGTACAGTTAAGCTCAAAATGTACCATGTCAAAAACTTTAGTTAAGTACACCAAGAATCGCTATTAGTGTAGAGAAAAACTAGTACAGGAAAAAGAATAGTATAGTACTATCAGTACAGCACACAATGTATCGCGATTAACGTTAAGAATTTTTCCGCCACTTAAAACAACTTTTCTCCGTACACAATTGTCCGATTTTCATATGGAGACCGCCGATGGGAAGGTTAGAATCTCGGCTTTCAATTGCAACCGTCAGATCCATAACCCGACAAGCATGTACGGAGAAAAGATGTTTTAAGCGGCATAAAAAATATTGACACAAATAGCGATACACGGTGTACCATTTTGGGTTACATTACCCGAAGCCAACAAAAATATTTGCACTATTTTACAAACATAACAATACAGGACATTGCTAATCGTTATTAGTGCTGAATTTTTTTTCGCCACTTTAAAAAGTCTTTTCTTCAAGCACGCTTGTCGGATTGTCGATCTGGCGGTTGCTATTGGAAGGCAAGATTCTCACCTTCCTATTGGCGGTCTCGGATTGACAATACAAGTGTGCACGGAGAACAGATGTTTTAAGTGGTGAAAAAAACTTTTAACACTAATAATGATTAGCGGTGTACTTTGATACATATTCTCGTAGTGTAGCCGCTATAGGCTTTGTTCACATTGTTGACTTTTGAACATGTGAGAACAGGTTCGCGTGATTTCCCTTTGTTAGGGTTTTTTGTCATAGTTCAAAAGTAGGTGAAAGTAGGCCCATACAATATGCCTATTGTATGCAAAACATAGTTGTTCAAATCGCGCGATTTTTTCCTTTTTTCCGATTAAAACGTATAATTCGTGACTTTTGAATAAATCAGAAAAAAACGCGATGTACTTTCTGTCCGGTAAACTTAACGGCTAATTCACGGAAACCGTACAGTATTTTACGATAGCTGTACTGTTTTGTACGGTAAATGTACGAAATTTGACGAAAAGATACGTTGCACTTCGTAGTACTTTCTGTCCGGTAAACTGAACAGAAGTTTTACGGAAAAGTACGAAATTGTACCAAAAATGTACGGACTATTACGAAAAGATACGAAAAATGTACGAAAATGGTACAAACTGCGATACATGTGAAATTTATTTTTGTTTACATGTACGGAATAGTACGGAAGAAAATTCATTAACGATTTTTACGATTTTTTCAAAAGGTTCAATGCGTTTGTTACGTATAATTCGTCGCGATTAAATCGTTCGCACTAAACGCCGTGAACAACTATGATGCAAAACATACAATATGACCTCAAGACCCATATTGTATTCGGACCTATTCGGACCAATTAAAACATTCGGACCAAAAATTGGACTAATTAAAACATTCGGACCAAAAAAAAAAATTTACACCGTCAGATTCGGACGATCGGACGGGTGCTGATCAAAGTAGCGATCTAAGAAGATCACATGAAAAGCCCATAACACGACGTACGATAAAGGCGCCGACCAAAGGCCTACCATAAAAACACATACTTTTGAACTGTGGTTTTTTTAGGGTTTCTAGGGTTACTATGAATCAAATCTGAGCGCGCTTTCCCGTGTCGACGTCGTTATCTGACACGTTTTATGTACTACACCGCGAATCGTTATTAGTGTATTGAACGCTAATCCGGTTCCCCCAAATTTTTCCCAATTTCTCAAATAGAATTATCCATACTATTTCTGAAAAACCCTAATTTCTAATTAAAGTAAATGGTTTCTTTGAAAATTTTCAAATTCCCAATTAGCCTTAATAACGGTAATTATTTTTAAATGCTAAAAAAACTTCTACGCTAATAACGATTCGCGCTGTACAGTATTGTACAAAATAGCCACCAATAAACGTAGTAAATGGCGTATTTTGTACAGTATACCATTTGAATTCTTTTTGAATTAAAATGATTGACACTAATCAAATCGTACCTATATTAGCGTAAAAAAGAGAGTATCTTTAATTCTATTTTACGTTCCAGGGTCTCAATTTAGCGGCGCTGATATAGTGTTATTAGTACTCATAGCGAGTGACGATGTACGGTTCTTAAAATAAAAAAAACTTTTGTGATTTTTTTTGTTCTTTTTCTGTATATTTTACATTTGGCATACATTATGTACTAGATAATTAGGTTTTCAACATGCAATGGAATGGACATCAAATATGTTTTTGTAATTTGATTTGTTTATTTATATATCCTTCTTCATTTTCCTTAACATGTATATATTTGATCCTAACTCCCAAATGGGGTAACAAATAGTGGTTCTGATTTTGCACAATATTCTTTCCAAATATTCTTTTCACACAACTATTATTCTAGCGAATACAATGACTATGTTACATACGTACTTTTTGCTAATCCGATAAAGTACAACAACATTTACATAGAGGATAATAAATAAAAATCTAGAGTGGTTATTTAGGATATAAAGACTGCATGAACTTCCTTTTGCATTTACTTCGTTACTTTTACAACTACCTAATTTGGATGGAGGGTACATAAATACATATAATCATATTAGTTAATAATGTTGCTTTTATTTTATTTTTCTTCCACCAAAATTTGAACTCATTATTTTTTCGGATAAATCACACTTTTTCGACAAATTTGACAATATCCCTCCTCCTAAAGGCTAAAACTATCTTAAAAAAACAAAAAAAAAAAACAAAAAAATGGAGAAAGTACAAAAATGCATTAATTCATCACCCAAGAGCTTACTTTATTGATTGGTTTCCGAAACAATTTTTCCAAAAACAAGAAATAATCAACAAAGAATTTTTCATTAGCAATACCCATCACTATGCTCACAAGATAACCACAAAAAAAAAAAATGTCAAGAAATACACACACACGCACAAAAAATAGAACAAGAAAAAATGGGGAAAAAAAAGACGGGAAGGAGGAATCGCTTCATTCTATTCGAGGTTGTAAACTTGAGATGATGAAATAGTCTAAAAAAACAAACAAAAGCAATAATTTGAAATTAACTAATACCAATAAACTATACCAACCAACTATAGAATACTATTTTATAAGTATTACTATTCTATAACACGTATTTTATAATACGCATTCTCTAATATGTATAGTGAAAGCTTGAATTACAAAAGTGAATTTGACAAACAGACGAAGCTTTTTTAATGGAAGATGGATAAAATAAAACAACATTGTTAAATTTTTTATCATCATTTGTACACCATTTCTCCTTCCTTTTTTACTACAAGAATTAAAAAAAAAATGGCCTTTAAAGAAAATCATATGCTTTGCAATTTTGGGGATTTTTTTTGGAATTGATCTAGAGTAGTCAAAATGAACTTGAATATTTCTCATTCATAAGTTAAAAATTTAAACGTAAACGGGCAAAAAGGGGTATAATTATCATGTTTACATAAACCAGCTTTTACCGTTTATTTGAACTATAGCTTAAGACCGATATGTGTTTTTTTCCCGTTATTTTTTGGTCGGAGAAAAACAAAAATTTAAGTCTGAAATTTTGGACAAACTAATTATCGAATAACATTTTTTTCTTATTTAAAGAAAATCAATTAAATTGTTCCTATTTTTTTTTCCCCAACTTTCTCTTTGCCTTCAAAACTCACTTTTTTGGCTCGATTTTAACAAGAGACAAAGAGCTCAAATTGACTCGAGCCAATCTAAATCTATTCAATCTTTGACGCGCTTCGACTTTCTTTGACTTGCTTTGACATTATTTGACTTTTTTTTACTTTCTTTGACTTAAATCCACTCTTATTTGACTCCACTCTCTTATCAAAACTCAAATTTTCCCTTCCCTATCAAATTTATTACACCAATGTCCTCATAACTTACTCGACTTTTTCATAATTTATTCTACGAATTCATAACATATTCAACGACTTTACAATATATTCGACACCTTTATTCGGCCCCTTCAAGCACGAAAGCCGTTTCCGTCGTCGCGTCATTATTTGTCGGTGTTGAATTTGTGGGCGGTTCCGATGTCGGTTCGTTTTCCTTACTTGCCGCCCAAGGACCCGTTAGCAACCATTTTGTCGCCGACCATTTTTCGCCCTCCAGTACTTCGCATCCCGCATGTTGTGCTAACGGATCGGGAGTTCCGTCGTACCGCATGTTCCAAAAAAGTACGGCTCGTCCTTTTTGAGGTTGCACCGACAATCCCGGTTCCGTCGCGTCGCCGCACGTGCAAGTTCCCGACGCATTTGTGAACCACGTTTCGCCACCGACCACGCCTCCGGTTAGGTAAAGGAGGAAAGTTCCCACACGTGCGGGTTCTTTGCTGTCAGGCGGATGGTCGATAAAATCTTCGTGGGGCTTGTAATATTCTCCGTTTCGGTATCTCAAAATCTGTTGGAAAAGATTACGGATTACGGAACTGTGTTAGAGTTTTGACGGTTTTGGCATGTGAAATCGCATTCTTGTTCTAGTGATGATTTTCGTCGTTATTGTTTGTTATAAGGAGGTTGAAGTTAGGTTAAAAATTTAAAAGTCGCGTTCAAAATTTTTGAAATTGTATTTGAAATTAGTCTAAGCGTGGAAGAAAACCTACTTAAAGTTGCTTCAACATATTTCTTTTAAGAGAGACCTCATGGAATTGGTTCAACATGAATTCTATCCACACTATTAACAGTAAAAAATGTGGTTTTGGACTCGAACTAATGTATACAAAATAATAACAAAGTGGAAAGATACATTATTAGATGGATAATACATTTATTTATTGCATAAATGGGTGCAAGACCGGTATTAAAATTGGTTCATCCACTTCCGTCCAATTGACAACTCAAAGGTGCCAGAAATCGCAAAGTACACCGCCCACCTCTCTTAGAGTTAATCACACTAATTCGGGCGAGTGTTTTTTTTTACCCAAAATCATAAAATAGTGTTAATAACATTAATTAATGAAGTGGCCCATATCAAGGCACGTTGTAAAAGATGACTTAATTAATGTAGTTAACTCCTGTAAAATGTTGATGGGTGGTGTAAATTTTCATAAATGTCAACAAAGTTAACATTAATGATTTATCGTGTTTTAATTTTATGGACCTTCAACCTAACTCACATAGAAAGGGTTTAAGAAGTCTCATGTCTAACAAATTACTGCTTGCACAGTCTTATAAAAATTTGTCCGTAAAATTAGAACGTTCCACTCTATTTACAACAGAAGTTGTACTTTCTATACTCCACAAAACGTCTACCTGTTTGCGTTAAACATTGTTTGATTTCTTCCCCCCTCTCCTTTTAAATCAAGAATAAAAAAAATCTTGATCTGAAAAATTTTGGACCGATAAAATCGAATTGTCTTCTAGGATAACTATACTTACATAATTACTGGTGATACTGGCTAGTAATTACCGTAACTGTACAAAACATTGTACTTTCAAGTACAAAATAGTACAAAATGTACGAATACTATGACTAGTGTAACTCCGGTACAAGGGAGATGTCAGAAAATACACTCTTCAGTTCCAAAATAAAATCGTTTTCCGCTCTCCACTTGTGCCAAGCAGATTCGGATTCCCCGGAAGCTATCGGATTTTTTCGTAATCGCAATAAATATTAAATAATAAAGTGTTTTCCATAACCGGTTTGACTGCAAGCTGCACCGTGTATCGCTATTAGTGTTCATTTTTTTTGCCGCTTAAAACATCTTTTCTCCGTACACGTTTGTCGGATTATGGATCTGACGGTTGAGATTGAAAGCCAAGATTCACACTTTCCCATCGGCGGTCTCCATATGAAAATCGGACAAGTGTGTACGGAGAAAAGATGTTTTAAGTGGCGAAAAAAATATTAACCCTAATAGCGATACACGGTGGTAGTTACGAAAGTTTTGCTGTAGTGATGACTTCTTTTGAAACTAGGGTTAGAGCACTCGTACTATTCCCGTATTTTAGGGCACTGTCATAAAACATAAAAGTTTCAGTTACTTAATCGTACATAGTAACCGCCACATGTCACTTTCCCGTTACACCGTTCGGGATTGGCAATTTTATGGCCGTCAAATTATGATCTAGACGGTGAGAATCATCCAGCAGTTGAAAACGGTTCGTACAACAACCCTAAAGGTGAGATCTGACGGTTCTGAACCCTTAGGGTATGGTATAATGAAATACTTATTTATAGATAATCAAAACCCCATCTGTAGCCGTCGAATCACACATCTGATAAAATCGATGGCTTAAAAAAGCGCTGGCATGATTGATGACCTAAAAAAGTATAATCACCAAATTAATGTCCAGAGCAACCAAGCCCTAAACAGTTTACGGCCGTCAGATTTTGATACGGACGGCTAATGTTTGCTTCGCGTCATATTCTCCTCCGTACCGCAATTCACACGGTCAATATAGTACGGAAAAACAGTAGAATAGCGATTACGAACCGTCCGAGTGTAATTCGATAAGATCGGACGGCCAGAACATGGGCTTCAGATATTTTTAGACCTAAATCTGTCCCAATGGAGACAAAGAACTAGGCGAATCTCTAACCTAAAAAAAAGTTTCGAAATAAATGCAAAAAGTTGCAAGGGCGAAAGCACGACAAAAAACGCACCGTATTAAAACGATGAAAAGGCTAATACGACAAAAATCCTAGATCATGAGGACGGTTTCTAGTCCAATACGACAAAAATAGTACGGTATAAAAAACGATGCACAGGAGAGCCCTGACGACACGTCAGTCGTTTTGACTTTACCCGAAAAGTACAAAATGTTTGTACCTTCCCTAGCGGACACCTTCTGACGACTTTCGGAAAAAAAGTACACAGCGTATCGCTGTTAGCGTTAAAACGTTTTTTCTGCCATATCTCCTAATGATCCTCAGTGTACACGTGTCAACTCCTCATTCGCAAACCGCATATCTGACGGTAAAAATCCCAGCCTTCCATCCCAACCGTCCGATCAAAATACCTCACAATATCCGGACGCGGAAACACTAGTGTTGGGTATCGGGTAGATTCATATCGCGATAATTTCGATATTCGATATATCGAATATCGATCGAGGAGGATCCTCGATATATCGTACCGAGACCAACATAAATTATCGCGATATATATCGCAAAAAATTCGTACATGTGACTCCTAGTAATCC